>JASANF010000816.1:0-13296 GCA_030248245.1 Trissonchulus sp. WLG1_4
TTATCTTAATTTTAATCACATGATACAATGTTTTAAATACATATAATGGGCATCTCATTCATAACTATATTTTGTCTTAGATTATCTGATGGCCCAACGTCAACCAACTACGCTACATCCCAGTGACAATCGCCGTCACAGAGCGACACGACCTACTTCATAAAATCATAATACTGATTAGCCGATAGCTGACTACTTAGTGGCTGTCTGTGGCATACTTTTTGAATAAAGCTTTCTACTTGGTTCTGCAGGCCCCCCCACTTGAACTCGATGGCCACCAGCTTGTAGCAGCACATGACCGGCTCTCAGGAATCCATCCAGTCGTCAACCAGGGGGCCTCGGCCCTCCGGCGTTGACTTGAATAGTTTCGGTCACGCTCTGGTTTATAGTCCTGAATATACAACACAGCTACAATATTATGAAAAATTTCTAGATAATTTTATTTTTTGAAATCAAAACAGAAAAAATTTTACATTAAATATTAAAACTTGAAAACGCAGCCCAGATCACAGTAGTCAAATCGCAATGCTACAATGTCACGTGATAAATTCAGAACTAGATCGAGTGTGGCTAGAATCATAACAAAAAAGCAGACTTCATACATCTGTAACAATTTAAAAACTGCCGACTATTAAGTAAATGCATCACTAGATAATTTAATGAAGTAAAATTTCATAAGATTTTAGGACGTTAATCTCTCAACCCTTTTGCGATGACTTACTAGCGAATTTTGCTAAACCATCCAACTTGTAGAGCAGTTCAAGAAATGTAATTCCCGCTCCAACTCGGAATCAATAATAGGTAAAACAGTCTTCAAAAACTGTTCCGTTTCAATTACAGTTGAAGAAGTTACTAATGACCACATAATTCAAAACCACGAGAATCTGTCAAAATAGCACATCAAACTGAACACCATACAGACCACGATCACAAAGCAAAAAGCAAAGAAATGAATAATGAGGCTTAGGCATTTTTTCTGTTTGTAAACCAGCAAAGCCACTGAATTTATCGTTTAAAACAGCTGCGATTCAGATAGCAGTGGGCAACAAAAAACTCCACAATCGCGTATACTTTTCTTTTCCATAGACTCTTTCACAGTGCTTACATGGGAGACGAACAAAAGGTCCAATAGGGGTTGGGTGAACGAACACCCCAGGCCCGGCCTCAACCTCATACTAAATGCCATACTAAATGCGTTCCGTTCTGACGTTGTAGTCACTAAAATGATAAACCTCACACCACTGGCATGCTAATTTTAAGAAAGTCAAAAACGCTTAAAAATATAACATGCTGAACATAAAAGGGCATGCAAAAACAGACTGAGAGCCGAACAAATTACACAAGCTGAATACCGAATGCATAGAATCAGCATTTATTTTGAAGAGCGTTATGCGATACCTAGCCATTTTAGGCTAAGAAGTACCAAAAAGTACATTGCTTGTGTTATCGCCACTACCGCCGGCTAAAGCTAGAAAATTGTAAAGAAAAGTAACTTTGTGCGGCTTCACTGGCCGATTTTTAGTGGTTCCCCGAAAGTCCCTAACTTTTTTCCGAAACGAAATTTCAAAGACTTTTTAGTTTTAGCTATGTCCCTGTGATGTGATTTTACTTGTTTTTGAAAACCAGCATCTGTGAAGCTTCAATTAATATATGCATAAAAACCATTTTTTGTCTCTAAAATACTATGTCTCATTGTAACTTTGGTAAACCTCTTTTCGATTTTAAGCCCCCCCCCCCCCCCGATAAAATTTTGACTATCAAATAATATGCTAACTTCATAACTCACTGAGATAATGAATATTTTTACAAGCACTTGAAACTTGGCGAAACCTGGGACCTGTTGTCTCAACTTTTTACAAGTCATACAATTGTAACAATTGTAAGTGCAAATTCAGGTGATTCGTAATAAATTTGTTTGATGACTTCGTAACCAATTCACCTGGTTTTGCACTTACAATTGTTACAATAATTGTAGGATTTGTAAAGTTTAGCATATAATTCTCTAGGTCGGAACTGTTTCACTGTCGCACACGCATAGAGCTTTAGCTGAGAGAGCTCAAATGGCCGGTCTTGAACGTGAAGTTTTTTACTTTACTGTGTAGTTGGAATCAAGTTCAAAACACACCGCTGAGTCAATTTGACTGTCGTCAGTGATATCTAAGTAGAAGACTTTTCGTTTCTGGAGCAACTTTTCGGACAGTTGATGAGCCTGCGAATACACAAGACAGTACAAAAAGCAAAAAATAATAAAGCCATGAAGCAAACTTAAATAGCAGTCACCATGGAACACAATAATGCTGTTATTAAATAACTAAAAAATATGACAGCTAGTATGCTTAGGTTTTAGTACAAATTTCAAACGTAAGCGACATCAAATGTCAAAATATAGCGCAAAATCTGCTAAAAAAATGCAGCGGATGGGCTCAATCTGTCGCAGCTTTAGCAATAACAGCACTTGTGTTCAAAAAAAGACTAAAAGCACGCACAACCGCACGACCGGCCAGTAGAATGCTTGTGAACTTACGCTAGCATTAACCGTGGTCATTGGCTATATCAATCTTGATAACTTCCCGCTGAGCAAAGGAGTTCAGGCGGTAGCCTATGTGCCTAAATATGTCCACAAGGTTTAAGACTATGACTAATTACAAAACTTGCAAAAAAACGTGGATACAGTCTTTGAAAAGATTAAACGAGTGATTATTTTGAATTCATTATCAATACAAAATACAATTCCTCAGCCTATTTCCTCAAGAGAATTTGCCACGAACATTGCAAGTTAATGTATCCAAAACTCACCACTTTTTTCACCAATAATAATATTTGAAAATGCAAATATTTAAACTCTATTTCGAATCCGTTGTCTGCATCATCAACCTTTGATATGTGAATGATTATAACACAAATTACCTAATAAAAAACTTTCATCGTCTTCTTGAAAAAAACTAAAATACGAACTTACATTTTCCATTTCGCCACGATCAGGCGCGTGCAAAGTTTCTATTTTGACAAAAAAGTTCTCTTTCATGTAGTCAGGATTCTAAAAATTCAAAATGAAGATGTAAGATTTGGCTAACGCCTAACCAATAAGTAATATCCTAAGCACCATCAGTAAAAGGAACTAGAGTTGACTTTTCAACCCATACAGCTTGACCCTATGTAAATCTAGAAACACGAACAAACGGACTCATACATAAAGATTTCCGGGCAGGTACGGATTAGAAGTTGAGACTCGAGTGACTCGTAATGAATTCGTGTTCTGGGTTCAAACTCAAAGCTGCACCAACTGTCAAAAACAATTCAATGTAAACTAACAGTTATGACGGTTTTGCAATAGGGATAGGCATTCCAAGCTTCTTCGTGGATTTCAAGAGAGCCCTTAGGAGCCAACAACCGTATAAAGGCGGGAACTTTGCTAAAATAAGAAAAAACTAAGTGAGTCTAATAAGCATTTTATAGCGATTGCATTGGAAACCGCTTTTCAAAATCGCAACAGAACCAAAAAAAATGCTCTTTCATTACACTTTTTAGCGGATCAGGATAGTCAGTTTCACTATATAATCCACACACACACTTTTAGAGTTACATAATCGTCTACAACAAATGAACAGTAGCAAGACTAAGCCCACCTTGCTAAATGATATATTTTGTGGGTATATTGCCCCTTATTGTATTCCCCGTTTAGCAATGGAACGTCGTTATATGGCTCATTTTTCAAAACCTCTATGCCTTCGCCGCCACCCGTCTCGTTCTTGCTGGCTTCTGCTACCGACCACAGCTGACCCACTTGATACTGCAATAGAGGACAGAAATACTATATCTAACAAATGAAAGTCGTGGCATGTTCTGAGTGTCGACGCACATGTGACCCCGCTTATTTGTGTCTTCAAAAAGCCATAGAATTATATCACGCAGATACAACTTACAAGAGCTAAGCTAATTTACCGGTGCTTGACTTAGTGGGCGTGGGCGATCAGAATCAAAAAACTCTGTATATATATATATATATATATATATATATATATATATATATATAATATATATATATAATATAGACACACTTTGTAAGTGCAAATTTCTACTAAGTTACAGATGTTACACATTTTAACATAATCATAATTAATTTTATTATAAAAAAGCTAAAGCAATTTTCTCGTCCAGTCGTCCATACAAACGACATGAGCAAACTTAGCATTAAATCTTACGCGTGTGTCTGCTCAGTGCTTCAAGTATATAAATATATTATTATACACTATGACTAAGTAGAATGAAGAACAGAACAACGTACCTCTTCAACTGTCAGCGGCAACACCACCCGACTAAAATAAACCAAAATATATATAACCTTGACACAAAAATATCAAACCTACTCATATATCAATACAAAGTACTAGGCGTGGGCGCAGACAAAAATTAAGAGATCAGGCCAAGGCGTTGTAAACATCATTGTATGTATGTACATTTGCTTGCAAGCAGCTTAACCAGTTTTATTTGCATGTCATTTATGTATATATGTACTTGTACTTATCAACTTGCAATACGTTATAATTTACTATTCAGCAATTATACGTAGAAATTCTTATAGTGGGTGATCAGAAGATCTTTTGCACCTGTTGTATGGCAGTTGTGATGATTCATGGTTGCACATTTTCGGGTTTGCGTTACCTGGCCTTAGAGTAGGCTTCAAACTTATGCTTAGGTCTATAGGTCTTAGGTCTTAGGTCTAAAAAAGCCAAAGAACAATGGAAAAATTGTTGTAGCTTAGTAAAAACTGGGACCTTTGCTAAAGTTACTGTTGTACGTTATACAGTACATTTGTGTGGAAGATTGCTGTTGTGCAGTATTGTCCGATGTCTGAACTTTTTTTGAATAAAAAATTTTGAATATGAAGTGAGTGTGGTCGTTTTTACAGGTCTTCAAACACAGTGTATTGTGTCTCGGTGCAAATAACAGATGTATATATGTTCATCATATGCCAAAGCCGCTCATGCGACTTTGAGACGCTATAAAAAGCAAACGGTTACAAACTGGCAGGAAATCTTTTAGGACAGGAAGCAGAATCGTTCTAGCTACGGTCATACCAAATTCCAGCCCAAAATCGTTAAAAACGACCTCTCAGCGTTTTTCGCGATTTCCCACAAGTTAGGTTTTTGTTACTTGTATGGTTCTTGAACCGGGCGACTGATATTTACACAAACCAACAGAGTTTATCAATTACACAACACTCGGAATGCAGCAGACGTGACTTTTCGATAGCCGTGGATACGCAAGCAAACCAGTTTTCATTTAGGTCTGATTGTATCACACAATTTGCATATATTATACATACATTTTCAAGTTCAGTTATATATATATATATATGTTTTTTTCAGGCTGAAATTTTACACATGGGTCCCCCCCTTTGGTTTTTATTGCCCGACCGAAAAAATTTCCGATACGTTTCCAATTGACAAAATTTGCTCTAAAAATCAAAAATTTCTCCCATTTCTTTCCTGGGGGCTAACGCCCACATGCTCCCGCAACTTTTTGGCTTACTGGTACTTTTTACCGCCTTTTGTCAATATCTATAGATGCCTGTGTATATGGGTACATTATGCTGCAGTTAATGGTCTATAACACTGTCTGATGTGACGTTCCCTATATATGCTTTAATTTCCTGGTAAGAAACATTGACAACAAATTCAACCTAAAAATTGAAAAAAACGCACTTTTGTATTTTAATCTATTGTTTTGCTAATTGCGGCATAATGAACGGAGCAGTTTTGAAAAAAAAATTTTTCTATAGCAATATCCTCAAAAACTGTAATGTCTCTCTACTTTAATAAAGTTAGAAAAAAGTAGCAGATTTTAGAGGATATCCCGGGGTCAAAAACAATAAAGGTGTCTAGCTTCTGGGGCTGCCGCCCCAGACCCTCGTAACTGTGTCTTTTGATAAAAGCCGATTTTGGAGGATATATATCTCGGGGTCAAGAACAGTACAGGTCTCTATCTAAAGGGGGCTGCCGCCCCCTGACATCCGCAACAGTGATTTGTATTGTATTGTAACTCTCATGGCCAAGGGAGGGGTGCGGCGCGGCCGTATATTTATGTATGTATTTTTTTCAAAACTCAAAAGCTTGCGAATCACCTGCCTGTGCGGACGTCAGCGACATTCCTAATTAATTAACTTACTATTCTTTGATAATCATAATTGCCTTCTACACAACAGCACTGAAATACCCTCAGCTTGACCCAGTTATACGAGTTCTCATGGAGTAAATACTATCTGAAAAACATTAGAAATAGCAAGGTATATAATATAAATATATAACCCTGAACAATAATTAATATATCGTTAATGTTATGCACATAGCTCATAAAAATTTACGGAAATTGGAAACCAAAAACCTCACATCGACACAGGCCTGGGTTAAAGCTGCTTTCAAAAATTGGGATCAAGTGCAGTTGGGGGGGGGGGAATAGTGGTCCCATTCTTTGGAGTAGAGCACCTTGAGGGAAGCATTTTTTGTAATAGAACCCCTATCCACAAAGTTGGATTTTCTGAGCTATGACCCCTTGAAAATTGCATTTTGTGTTAGTGTTTTTGGAAGTGAACGTAGACCAAAGTTCGAAGCCAAAAATGGCTATAATCTTTGTTTTTGGATAGTTTTGAGTGCGTTATAATGTTTTAAGGCATCGTCTAGGCTTAGTTGGCAGGATTCTATATATTGACGGAAGAGATAGATACAAGAAATCTCGGGTAATGCAGTTGGGGGGGGGAATAGTGGACCTATTTTTTTGAGTAGAGCACCTTGGGGGAAGCATTTTTGCTTGAAAAACTCCTATTTCATTTTTTGGATTTACTGAGATACGACCCCCCGAAATCTGAGCCCTCAGTGAGGGACGTTTTCGCAATTTTTTTCCGAAGCTCTTGTTTTCTCCGTTCTAATCGTGTCAAAATGGTGTCAGATTATTGGTTACAATTTTTCAGAATCAAAACCAAGGTTCTTTGACCGGGTTCCTGCCGAAAAATTGGCCAAATTTGCCAGAAACGTCCAATTGTTGACCAAATTCAAACTTGCCCTAATTTAAGCTTGGGCTTAGGCTTAGGGCTTAGGCTTAGGTTCAGGCTTAGCCTTAGGCTTAGTTAGTATCAGGCTTAAGCTTAGGCTTAGGTTCAGGCTTAGGCTCAGGCTTAGGCAATACAAAATCGAAATTTTCAGAAAAAATCTTGCCAGCTTAGCCTAGAGAATCCTGCCAACTATGCCTAGACGATGCCTTAAAACATCATAACGCACTCAAAACTATCCAAAAACAAAGATTATCACAGGAAAACCAGGGATCTGAATTTTCTGTAAATTTTTTTCGGTTACAGATTTTGCAGATGTTTTTTACCCTTTCCATTCAGAGACAATTTACAGACTTTCAGAGGAATTTCAGATAAATTTCAGAGAAATTCAGGGGAAATTCAGAGAATTTCACCCAGAATTCAGACACTCTGAATTTTATCTGAAAAAAATGTCACTGGCTTTTCAGATAAATTTCAGATACTTTTTACACGAATTTCAGATAAAATTTACCTACTTTTTACAGATGTGAAAAACGTGTGAATTATCTCTGAAACTCCTGTAAGAAGTATCTGAAACTTATCTGAAAAGCCAGTAACATTTTTTGCAGATAAAATTCAGAGTCTGTGAATTCTGGGTGAAATTCTCTGAATTTTCCCTGAACTTCTCTGAAATATATCTGAAATTCCTCTGAAAGTCTGTAAAATGTCTCTGAATGGAAAGGGTAAAAAACATCTGAAAAATCCGTGACAGGTGAAATTTTACAGAAAATTCAGATTTACTGGTTTTCCTGTGTTACAGCCACTTTTGTATTCGAACTTTGGCCTACGTTCACTTCCAAAAACACTGAAAATGCAGTTTTCAACGGGTCATAGGTCAGAAAATCCAAATTTGTGAATAGGGGTTCTACTACAAAAAATGCTTCCCTCAAGATGCTCTACTCCAAAAAATAGGTCCACTATTCCCCCCCCCAACTGCACTTGATCCGAAATCTCAGTGGTTTTGCATTTATTTTGTTCGTCTACGCCTAAACTGAGCCTAAAACTATGCCTAAAGCTCAGCCTAAGCCCAAAACAAAATTTCAGTCCTCAAAGCCTGCCCTATCTGCAACACATTCTAGTTGTATTTGTATTCTTGTATTCTTGTAATGTTGCACACTTGCACTGGTGATTTGTTAGTAGTCCGTTCCCAGCTCTTTGATCACCTTTTCAAACTGTTTTGTATTTTTCTTTGACTTTATGACTCATGTATTGCAGTTTGAATAAACTATTTTGATTTTGATTGATTGATAGTTCATAGGAAATTTCGGTCAAGGTTCGGCGGGGGGGGAGAAATTATTTTTGCCCATAAATCGCTTCCTACCCCATCTTTTAATAAAAATATAGAACCCCCATCGTCAGCCAAGCCCCCAATCTGATCTCTAGCCCCCAAAATAGCTGTCGCCCCTTTTAATAAAAATCTAGATTGAAATTATTGGTGTTAAAACCCTTAGGGCACAGGAAAAAAAGTGAGTACAAAAAAAGTACAAAAAAAGTACAAAAGTGGGTTTGTACATTTTTTGTACTTTTTTTGTACTTTTTTTGTACTTTTTATGTACTTTTTATGTACTTTTTTTGTACTTTTTGAAAACTCGTTTTTTTGAAGTTTCGCTGCTATAATACATTTTTTAGCCATTTTGGATCACCGTGGTGTACTTTTTTTCGCTCTGATACTTTTGTTGTTTGATAAGACTAACTTATTGTTTTTTGCAAATTTGGCTCTTTTTGTACTTTTTTTGTACTATTTTTGTACATTTTTTGTACTTTTTTTGTACTATTTTTGTACTATTTTTGTACTATTTTTGTACTTTTTTTGTACTATTTTTAAAAATGCTTTTGTGCTTTGTCTGATACATTTTAATATGTTTCCGATACTTGTTGATGAGTAGTGCTCCAATTTATAATGAGTTTTTGCCTTATTTTAATTAACAGTTTTTGTACTTTTTTTGTACAATTTTTGTACAATTTTTGTACTTTTTTTGTACTATTTTTGTACTTTTTTTGTACTATTTTTGTATCATTTTTCTAATTGTGTTTTCAGTTTTGAGTATGCGTGCGTGCGCGAGTATGTTATTATAAAAATGCCCTTTCACCAAAGGCAGCAGTGTGGGTAGGATAGGAAAGTTGGCTGATCTGTAGCGGAAAAATTCTAGTAAGCTTGCTAAATGTACAGGACAAGTTTTAATGCTTTTAAATTCTGAAAAAATGCATATTTGGGCAGAAGTCATTTCTGCCAAAGAGTCGATTTTTGAAGAAACTTTGTGAGTCACATGTGTGTCGGAGAAACTGTTTTTTAGTCTATGCTGCAGCCTAAGAGTTGTAGAACACGATGAAATTGAGTTTATACTCACTGCTAATAGAACAATGAAAAAGTGATAGGTTTTTTCCCGCATTAGGTTTTTTTCCCGCATTGGATTTTTTTCCGCAGGTTTCGAGGCTTATTACTCAGAAACGTAAGTAGTTAGTGTTAGAATCCATTTTATTAGTGCAACAGTTAGACGAAAGATGGCCGTTATAACAGCCGCGAGCATTAATGGATCCATTAATGGATCCATATATATATATATATATATATATATATATATATATATATATATATATATATATATATATATATATAAATGGGCGGATGGCACTGAGCAGTGGGCAAGGGAAGGTGTATATACTATATTGTATATATTATATATTGCGCAGTATATAACTTGGTATTGAGTTAAGTTTATATATATGTATATACTATTCGGCGCATAGCTGTGAGGGACGTAGACCAACGCCGAAATTTTTACCGAAAAATATACCTATTCCCCACAAATATGGGTGGGGAATAGGTGTCAGCATTATGTCACATCGTAAAAACAAAATGACAAAATATGTACAAATAAAGCACAAAAATAGTACAAAAAAAGTACAAAAATAGTACAAAAAATGTACAAAAATAGTACAAAAAAAGTACAAAAATGACTGAAAATTATTACCTCTTTTTTACTTTTTGAAGGCTTATTTAAGTGATTTACTATCCATTTTTTAAGGAAAATTTAGCCTTGAAACAAAAAAATAAAAGTACAAAAAAAGTACAAAAATAGTACAAAAAAAGTACAAAAATGGTACAAAAGATTTGAATAGAAAGTACAAAAAAAGTACAAAAATAGTACAAAAAAAGTACAAACTTGCACTAAACAGTACAAAAAAAGTACAAAAAATGTACAAAAAAAGTACAAAAAATGTACAAAAAAAGTACAAAAAAAGTACAAACTTGCCAGGCCAAATTACAAAAAAAGTACAAAAATAGTACAAAAAAAGTACAAAATTTTTTGTACTTTTTTTGTAACTTTTTGTACTTTTTTTGTACATTTTTGTACTAATATTTTTTCCTGTGGGGGTGGAATAAGTCGGAAAAACGGCATTTTTTCGACTAATGATCCGGAGTCCCCCTATATCCCCCAAACCTAGGGGGGGTCAAAATTGAACGCTCTTTCGAATAGGCTAGGTTAGAAGTTTGTAGGATGTAAGCTCTAGCTGGAAATCAAACTTTGTCCAAAAATTAAACTTTACATGAAATTTTTTGCGCAAAATTGGATTTAGGCAGAAATTCTTTGTGAAATAAAAACCTGCTGCCATCACTAAAAGGGTAACCTTTAAGCTACTAAATGCTGAAAAAATTTTGTAAATCGGTTTAGGATTTGAAAAGTTACAAAACTTTTTCTGAAGCTACCCAGGCCAGGCTGATTCTAGCGTTACAGCACTAGTTGGGTGCAGTTCAAAATTCGGGCTACAGCTGCGAATTTTTTTTAAATATGGAGCAGATGGGGGTATTTTAGTGCAGCTAAGTTATTTTTTATGCTTATTAGCAGGTTTTTCCCTTAAAATTAGGCCTTAGGCTTAGGCTTAGCTCAGGCTTAGGCTTAGCTCAGGCTTAGGCTTAGGCTTAGGCTTAGTGCTTAGGCTCAGGCTTAGTATTTGGGTTAGAAAAGGGTTAGTCTTAGTTGCTTGCATCAAATGAAAGGATATTTGCTACTGTGGAATCATAAATAAAGCTGCGCTTTTGAACCGAAATTGGCTGTCAGCGCCAGCGTGATGCTGAGCAGCAGTGACGTTTTGAATTCGTATTTTATTGTATTCTTCATTATTAAAAATTGCTCCTTTTAACTAAAAATGCTATTTTGTGTCGGAAAATGTAGTTAATTTATTGTCTATGCAAAAAGAAACAATAACAATTGATATGTGAGCTCAGTTTAACGATGCATAGTTCGCCTATTATATAAGTTTAAAAAATTAACATTTTTTGGTATAAATGAGCAGAATATTTTGGAAACAAAGCTGAATTAAATATATTATTATAAGTTACGTTATGATTATCAAACTTCGGACTGATATTACGACTGTATCGGTGAAAATTTTCAAAAATTAGCCCCTGAATGTCGAAAAATGGGATCAAGTGCAGTTGGGGGGGGGGGGAAATAGTGGACCTATTTTTTGGAGTAGAGCACCTTGAGGGAAGCATTTTTTGTAATAGAACCCCTATCCACAAATTTGGATTTTCTGAGCTATGACCCCTTAAAAATTGCATTTTCAGTGTTTTTGGAAGTGAACGTAGGCCAAAGTTCGAAGCCAAAAATGGCTATAATCTTTATTTTTGGATAGTTTTGAGTGCGTTATGATGTTTTAAGGCATCGTCTAGGCTTAGTTGGCAGGATTCTCTAGGCTAAGCTGGCAGGATTTTTTCTGAAAATTTCGATCTTTTATTGCCTAAGCCTGAGCCTAAGCCTAAGCCTGAACCTAAGCCTAAGCCTAAGCCTAATACTAAGCCTAAGCCTAAGCCCCATACTAAGCCTAAGCCCTAAGCCTAAGCCTAAGCCCAAGTCTAAATTAAGGCCAAGTTTGAATTTGGTCAAAAATTGGACGTTTCTGGCGAATTCGGCCAATTTTTCGGCTGGAACCCGGTCAAAGAGCATTTGTTTTGATTCTAAAATATTGTAACCAATAATCTGACACCATTTAGACACGATTAGAACGGAAAAAAACAAGAGCTTCGGAAAAAACTTGCGAAAACGTCCCTCACTGAGGGTTCAGATTTCGGGGGGTCGTATCTCAGAAAATCCAAAAAATGAAATAGGGGTTCTTGAAGCAAAAATGCTTCCCCCAAGGTGCTCTACTCAAAAAAAATAAGTCCACTATTTCCCCCCCCCCAACTGCATTTAAGGGGGTAATTGCGTTTTTAGGTGTTTTTTTGAAAGGCCATAGCTCAGCGTTTACGAATTCAAATCACAAGCGGTCTTTTGCATTAGGTAGAACAATATCATTCCTAAATGTATGCCATGTATTGAAATTTAACCTGTGATTTTGTTTCCAGTATAAGCGACTAACACGGGGAGAAAAACGGCGTCGAAAACGAGTGCGAAACGAGTCGAAAACTCGTGTGAAAATTTTCACACTGGATTCCGAGAGCAAGTTCACACTAGTTTTCGACTCTTTTTCGACTCCTTTCCGATAATTTCACACTTGTTTCCGACTATTTCACACTGGATTACGACTCATCGGAATCCAGTGTGAAATATTTTCCAACGCAGTGAAAACTATTTCACACTACATTCACACTATTTTCACACTCGTTTCACACTATATTCACACTGTTTTCACACTCCCAAGCTCCAGCGTACAGGATTTCACACTCGTTTCACACTCGTTTCACACTGTCCAGTTCCAGCGCACAAGATTTCACACTCGTTTCACACTAATTTCACACTCGTTTCACACTATTCACACTAATTTTACACTAGATTCACACTAATTTCACACTCTCCCATTCAGCGTATAATATTTCACACTACATTCACACTAGTTTCACACTGGTTTCACACTACAATCACACTTATTTTCACGCTACATTCACACTCGTTTACACTGTTTTCACACTTATCCACTTTACCCCTTATCCCCTAATTCCTAATTCACCCTTTTATCCCCTAATTCCACACCAGTTTTACTTTTACATTGTTTTCACACTAAACTCACACTACATTCACAGTGTATTTCAGCCTACCGAATGTACCCCTACATGCCCTTCCTCCCGACAAATCGACACAAAGACTGACTTGACGTTGATGTCATAAAGAAGAAGATTGTATTTAATATTAATATATAAGTAAATAAATAGTTTTAGGGTTACTAATGGACTGCACCATACAACAAATAACGAATGGCAGTCTTCAATCCAC
>JASANF010000817.1:0-19532 GCA_030248245.1 Trissonchulus sp. WLG1_4
CGGCTTTGTAATCCTGACTTTTATGAATACCGGCCAAGGAAGCTCTATCACTGGGCTAAGGGCCAGACTGAAGCGGGGGGGGAAACTATTTTCGATTCTAATTCGCTTCCTACCCCACCTTTTAATAAAAATATGAAACCAGCATCGTCAGCTACTACCAAAGAGGCGGTCGCGTACCTCAGGGACTTTTTATCCCTGTGACGCGGGCTGAAACAACAACAACAACAACTACCAATCTGATCTCTAGCGCCCAAAAAAGCTGTCGCCTCTTTTAATAAAAATCTGAAGTGAAATTATTGGTGTTAAAACCCCCACAGGAAAACTTTTTCCGGAAATTTTCCGGAAATTAAAAAATTTCCGGTTTTTTTCCGGAAAATTTCCGGGTTTTTTCCGAACCGAGAAAATCCGGAAATTAATTTTTCCGGAAAATTTCTGGGTTTTTTCCGGAAAATTTCCGGGCTTTTTCCGGATAATTTCCGGGTTTTTTCCGGAAAATTTCCGGATTTTTTCCGGATAATTTCCGGGTTTTTTCCGGAAAATTTCCGGGTTTTTTCCGGATAATTTCCGGGGTTTTTCCGGAAAATTTCCGGGTTTTTTCCGGATAATTTCCGGGTTTTTCCCGGATAATTTCCGGGTTTTTTCCGGAAAATTTCCGGGTTTTTTCCGGAAAATTTCCTCGTTTTTTCCAGATAATTTCCGGGTTTTTTCCGGAAATTTCCGGGTTTTCTCCGGAAAATTTCCGGGTTTTTTTCGGAAAATTTCTGGGTTTTTCGGAAAATTTCTGGGTTTTTTCAGGAAAATGTCTGGGTTTATCTTCTTCGGATTTCTTAGGTGATTTTCTAATTTTGCGGTTTGCCACAGTTTCCTGATTTTTCCCGAAAACTTTTTTGTGGTTTCGTTTTCAGGTTGTATATATGTACGTAGTTGTAGTTCGAATATTTGAAAAAGTAATTTATATATACTTTGAGTGTATATATACTCTAATTGGCGCAATTTTGTACATCTTTTGTGGCTTTATTTTTATATAGCTGCTATTTATGTATATTTTGTTGTATTTAGTGTTTTGTACTGTTCTTTACTTTTCAAGAGTTTGCCCAGTTAAAGTTTTTGTGATGCAGTGTTTTTAGACGGGAAACTGACAATGACAAATTTGCTTCAGAGAATAAGGCACGTTGATATGCACAACAGATTGCAAATCCTATGGATTTTGTTTCCAGGCCATTTTTGTTTGGTTTTCAAGGGTTACTTATAAAAATTCCTTTAAAAAAACTTGAAACATTTTCAAACAACAACAAACAAGAAAACCCCCATTTCTATATTTTGTCATGTAGCCCAAATGTATATTACAATGTTTCTACGGGAAACCAAAAAATATATATGTCATAGGCCTAACCTTGCTCTAAATAAAAACTTCTCAGGTGAAAAAACCCATTTGTGGGAAAAAACCGCGGCAGCAAAGTTATGTATTTTTCATGCTTATTAGCAGTTCTTTTAAATTAGACCATGGGCTTTTAGGCGTATATAGGCTCTGTTTTGCTTTAACTTAGGGCTCGGAGCACTGGCTTAAGCGGAGGCTTGGTGCTAAGCCTTAAGTTTAGTATGTTGGCGAGCAAGGATTAGTCTTAGTTACTGGCATCAAGTACATTACTGTAGAAGTCAGTTACTAATGTGAAATCATCAAAAAGCTTATTGGCAAACATGAGCAGGTTGCATACAAAATAGAATTATCATGTGTTTATTTATTTACAAAAATTTTAGTATATATACATAGTGTGTATTGTATATATAGTGGTGCGGGGAAAAAACCTTACGCGTTTTGCGAGGAAAAAACCTTAGTATTTCCTGGCCGAACCTTATGTACGACATAGGTCCTTTTTGAGTATAGGTGGAAAGCCCATCACAAACTGACTTACCACACCAATTGCTGTGCAGTTTTAAGGTCTGTAGCATTTTTTTATAAAATTTCAAAATTTTGCGTGTTGAAAAATTTCAAAGCGAAGTTTTCCAAATGTTTCCAAATTTTTGACTTGTCATAATTTTTTCAAACACACTTTTTGCCAACGCCGTTTGCATTTATCAAGAGAGTTACCTTTCCTCTATATTTCTGAAGCTCAAAAACAGTGAAAAACATGGTTTACCTGTGACAGTTCAAAGTTTGTGCGGGAAAAAACCCTATTGCGGGAAAAAACCCTATTTTATTTGGCGATATTTTTTTGCTAAACCCGGAAATTATCCGGAAAAAGCCCGGAAAAAACCCGGAAATTTTCCGGAAAAAAACCGGAAATTTTCCGGAAAAAAACCGGAAATTTTCCGGAAAAAACCCGGAAATTATCCGGAAAAAGCCCGGAAAAAACCCGGAAATTTTCCGGAAAAAAACCCGGAAATTTCCCGGAAAAAAACCCGGAAATTTTCCGGAAAATTTCCGGAAATTTTCTGGAAAAAACCCGGAAATTTTCCGTAAAAAACCAGGAAATTATCCGGAAAAAGCCCGGAAATTATCCGGAAAAAACCCGGAAATTTTCCGGAAAAAGCCCGGAAAAAACCTGGAAATTTTCCGGAAAAAACCCGAAAAGTATCCCGAAAAAGCCCGGAAATTTTCCGGGAAAAACCCGGAAATTTTCCGAAAAAAAACCGGAAATTATCCGGAAAAAACCCGGAAATTTTCCGGAAAAAACCCGGAAATTTTCCGGAAAAAACCCGGAAATTATCCGGAAAATTTCCGGAAAAAACCCGGAAATTATCCGGAAAAAGCCCGGAAATTTTCCGAAAAAACCCGGAAATTTTCCGGAAAAAACCCGGAAATTATCCGGAAAATTTCCGGAAAAAACCCGGAAATTATCCGGAAAAAGCCCGGAAAAAACCTGGAAATTTTCCGGAAAAAACCCGGAAATTTTCCGGAAATTATCCGGCAACAGTTTGGCGTTGACCGGAAAATATCCGGAAAAAGTCCGGAAATTTTCCGGAAAGTGAGACTGGGAATCGGAAATTTTCCGGAAAATTGCCGGAAATTTTCCGGAAAAAACCCGAAAAAAACCGGAAATTTTCCGGAAAATTTCCGGAAATTCGGCAGGGCACAAAAGAAAAAATCCGGAAAAAACCCGGAAATTTTCCGGAAATTTACCGGAAATTTTTTTTCCGGAAAATTTCCGGAAATTTTCCGGAAAAAGTTTTCCTGTGGACCCCCTGGGCAGGGTGCCCTAGGGGGGTCATGGAAGGGTCCAGAGGGGTCCTAGACGAAAATGGACCTCGGATTCGTGTTCCGGGGCCCAAATTACCCCTTGGGACGTCAAAATCCCAATTTCGAAAATTTGACCCCTGGGGACCAGTAGCGTACCCAGGATTTCGCGAAGGGGGGGCTGAACTGATGGTCGACGACCGGGGGGGGGGGGTGGGAACGTACACGCAGTCCAAGGCAATCTGCAAAAGGTATAGCTTTTTAGAATTTTTAAACTGCTTGCATTGATATTGAAAAAACGTCTGATGTCTTGCAATCATAGTGGTTGCAGGGGTCTGGGGGCGGCAGCCCCCAGAAGCTGGAGCTTTTTTAGAATTTTAAAATAAAATTTGCATTGAAAAACCAATTCTAAGCAACACTTTTACTGAAATCATAGTGGTCATAGTTGCAGGGGTCTGGGGGCGGCAGCCCCCAGAAGCTGGAGCTTTTTTTATAATTTTGAAATAAAATTTGCATTGAAAAAGCAATTCTAAGCAACACTGGACGTAAAATCAGAGTGGTTGTGGGGGTCTGGGGGCGGCAGCCCCCAGAAGCTGGAGCATTTTTAAAATTTTAAAATAATATTTGCATTGTAAAAGCAATTCTAAGCAACACTTGTCGTGAAATCATACAAACTTGATTGACTTGACTAGTATATAACTTGTCGCGCAGTTTGCAGAGGTCTGGGGGCGGCTGCCTCCAGGAAAACAAATTGGGAATTTTTTATTTTTAGGCAAATTCAGTGAATTGGAGACGTATCATAGAATTTTTTTGGCCGGTCCATAAAAGCTAAATGGGGAAGACATCCTTGTTTAAAAATTTGTCTGAACATTGAATAAACACAGGGAGATGACACCACAAAGCGAAGTAAAGTCAGCGCGGTGGTTCCGGAGGCGAGCGGCCTCCGAAAAAATTTTTTCGATTTGAGGGCAAATTTCATCAATTTACGGCTGCAAAAATTAGCCCATGGGGGGACTAGCAAACCTGAAAAATACGTTGTATATATACAGGAAAAAAATGAAGAAAAACCATGTGTGACTAAAGCTGTCCTTAGACATTCGTCCTCCACTCCACCCACCGCACGGTTTTTAAGGCGGCACTCCTGAAATGTGGGTTTTGGCCATTATTTTGAAAACGCGCAAAAATAAACATGCATCGTAAGAACAAAAGTTGATCAGAAGTGAATTTTCTTCAATTTGATGTACATATCACATAAAAAATTTTTTTAACATTTTTGAGCAAATTTCGTCAAGAAAAATAGATTTTCACGGAAATGCCTTCACAAGCCAGTGCATTTACACGTATGTAATGAATATTGAATTTGAAAGGCTGAAAAACACTAGCAGTTGTGTTTTACTGAAACGTAACTAAAAATTTTTGGTGTTTTATTGAGTGTGGTATAATTTTTTTGTGAACTAACGCAATACTTTCTGCATGAGACAGAAATATAGTGCGTGTGAATACAAACGCAAATATTCGGCTTGCGATTTTAAAAAATTGGCTCAACGAAAAAAGTTCAAATTTGGCACATAAATGCACCTTGTTATCTTCGAGCGGTCGCAAAATTTGATTTTTGGCAAATCGATAGCAAATCGATTGCGACCGCTCGATCACGTTGAGGCGAACAAAATGAGCTATTGATTGTGCAACAGCTACTTACTTGCGAAGAGAAATCGCAAGCCGAAATTCCACTCATGTTTGGTCTACAGTGAATGCTAATTTGTATCAGTCAACTTCATTTTTTGTATTTGGGCATACTTTTACACCAGCTTGGCATTGTGCATCTCAAATTGGCCCCAGACTGCCGTTTAATGAAAAGTCACATTTCAGGAGCGCCACCTTAATTAAAAGCCACACAAAATATATACATATATATAACTAAATACCAATAATAGTTGTTAGCATTACTCATTATTAATACAAACTATCTGATATGTTATGTATATATATATATACATTAGAGCAGTAATGAATTGGGGGCGAGATCCCCTCGAAAGAAAATTTTGGGAAATTTTTGAAATTTCAGTGTCATTTTGGTCAATTGGGGACGTGCCGGAAAATTTTTTTCAGTGGTGTCATAAAACCAAAGGGGGACCACAGGAAAAAAGTGAAAAGGGGGGGGGCTGAAATCGCGAAGGGGGGGGCTAAAACCGCGAAGGGGGGGGCTGATGTCCCCCTAGCCCCCCCCCCTGGGTACGCCACTGCTGGGGACCCCCTGGGCAGGGTGCCCTAGGGGGGTCATGGAAGGGTCCCGAGGGGTCGTAGACGAAAATGGACCTCGGATTCGTGTTCCGGGGTCCAAATTACTCCTAGGGACGTCAAAATCCAAATTTCGAAAATTCGACCCCTAAAACCCACTTTTTACACCCCCTAATGGCTGAAACATAAACCCAACAGGTTTCGTCCATACACACCAGATCCAGTTTTCAAGGTCACGTGACCCGGCCCCCCGAGGGGCCACGAGTCCAACAAGTTGGGGGGTGCAAGTACTCAAGGGGGGGGACCCTTCCACCAAAGTTTGGTTCATATCCATAAAGCATTTCACACAAAAAAGTGGCAACATAAGAAGCCAAAGGATTAATAATAATAATAATATTAATAACAGACATTTCAGATACAAAAGGGTTGTATAGGGTACAAGGGTACCTGTATAAGTGAAAATTTTAGGTTCTCCGATTCGCTTCAAATTTGCACACTGTGTAGCCCCAGGGAAGGCGCATCGCAGATGTAACAAACTGGAACCAATGCTCTTGCCAATTTTTTACTAGGGGCTCCCAAAAATTCAATTTTACGTGTAAATCATAGGCGCAAAAAAAAGTTTTTTGTGCTCACAAAGCGTTCCTTTACTCGAAATTTTTGTTAATACTGACGAAGCTGATTTTTACATGATTCGACAGCCTAATGTCATATCTCAACCTCCATGATCCATTTTTTTAAATTTTTGCCCATGGCCTGAGCAGTGACGCCAAATGTAAAATCATTCAAATTTGGCGGGCCCAAAAAACGGCCATTTTTTCACATTTCGCCCTCGATTTTAGAATTGAAAACACATATCAAAAATCCGGATCATACGATTTTGCGCATACATGTGAGCTACTACTATGCCAAGTTTCAGTCTAATTGGCTTGATGTGGTTTGTGGTAGAACTGTCCAACTAAGGGCTACTTTTAGGCTTTTTGGCGTACTTTTCCCTATGTAACTACACTGACAAACGCACTGAACCAAAAGTGCACCTTCAAGATTAATTGTTCTTATCTGAGGTTTGGGTGCCTTGGGGGAGTAACATATGTGAAAATAAGCAAAATTGGAGAACTTTGATTTTTGACCTGGGTAGCCCCCCCCCCCCTTAAGGGGGTAGTGTCGCGAAAGCAGTCGATTTTGCGCGCCTGTAAAACTTGTTCAGTAAAATGTTAGAAATTGTTCTTTCTATATTTTAAAAATCTATCTAAAGGCAAATTATTTTGCCAAGTTTCAGCAAAATTGGTTTAGCATATACTTTGCAATAATGTCTCAAAGTCGGAAAAATGACGAAAAAAAAACCTATTCACATTCCATTTTTTAGTCACATTTATCAATTTTCCTGTTTAGTTTTTTTACACAGGCTAATAGCACATATATTGTAGTTTATGCACACAAAATTTAGTGCAGATTACTGTAGCGGCTGTGGAGTAATACTAGTTTGAACTGTGAAGGTGTACTTAAACTGTAAAAAAGTAACAGCAATAATGATAAATTGTGAAAAATCTAGACGCTTATTTTCAAATCAAAAGAAAAACGAACCTTCAATTTTCTTTTTTCTTATTCGTCGCAAAAAATTGTGCGTCCACACATTATGTGTACTTCACAAGCTGGCCAATCTGATATCTGGCTTGATTTTTCGAACTTTTATGTCCCTATTGTGTGATGTCTGGCTTACTAATGACGATTGGTCCAAGATATTTGTCAATATTAATAGTGTGATGTCTGGCAGTAATTATTTGATACCATACAGCGTTGACCTAGCTTCTCATTGAATGTACTACTTCAAAACAAAAAGTTCTATTTTCACAGCCTATGAGCAAAACTAATTTCGCGACACTACCCCCTTAAGGTAGCGCCCAGCAACAAAACTCACGTTTGGCGCTCAGCTCATGCAATAAATAGCAATACCACTTTAATTGTATATCAAAGAGACATCAAAAAAACCTATTTACAATACAGTCCAGCACTTTAATGTGAATGTGTCAAATTTTATGACCATGTCGAATTTCCTATTCACACTAATTTTGTTTTTGACCTAACTCAGCGAAACTTCAACCGATTTTGATGCTCTTGGTATCAATAGAAAGATCTTTCAAAAATCTAGACGTGATTGATCTTCGATTTTTCATTTTTATTTTTGATTTTGCAAAAAATTGATTTTTCAAAAATCAGTCGTGTTTGAGCGACTACAAAAAGTGCTACGGGCCAAAATTTGAAAATCGAAAAACTTTCACGTCTAAATTTATGTTCTTTCTTTCATTGTGCAAATTTTCAACTCAATCGCAAACGGCAGCCGTGACCCAGGTGCAAAAAAAGTAGTCGATTTCGCTACGCAAAAATGTAAGGTTTGCCCACACGTTTCATTTTTTCAAAAATTAGACCTTTCCTAGGACTGCATATTTCCGTTGAAAAAGTTACAAAAAGCCATACTTAATTTTTTAAGAAATTAAATCAAAAATTTGACATTTTCGAAGATTTATCAGCTTTGTAGGTTTTTCATTTTGGATTTGCTATTTTCACGGCTAAATAACTCAGCAAAATTTCAACGTATTCTTAAGTTTAATACATCAATTTAAAGCTAAGAAACCGCACATTTCAATTATATGAGTAATCATTTTATATGGAAACAAAAATTCTTTTGCTACGGCTACAAAATCGTCCAAAAAATTGAAAAAATTTTTTTATCACAATATGCACATCAAATGAAAGCTATTTTCATTTTGAACAACTTTCCTTCAAGACATTATGGTTAAAAATGTCGCTGAAAAAAATTAAACGCCAAAGTCGGTTCCCCTAAGCGCCACCTTAAGGTGGCGCTCCGAATAACTTCCATAACTTTATTATCTTATAAGTCGACGTAGGTTCTAGCTAGAATAAATTTCAGTTATATATATTGAAGCCTGTTATAAAGCTCTGTTTCTGAGTAAGTTTCACGTGCCTGCTGCCTTGTTCTGATTTTTTATCACCGATTGAAAATTTCTATTTTCGCTAAATGCGCATAATTTTTCAAACGGCATAACTGAGCGAAACTTTATTCAAATTTTACGATCTATAGCTTAAACTGTAGGTAATTATGTTGCCGAGGTGTATCTTTTCTTATAATTTTAATCCAATTGTTTTGGCTCAAAATACACTAGTTTTTCTAAAATTGGTCAACTTGAAATCGCTGCAGAATTTCACCAAAAACAGAAATTTTCGAAGGAGGTACACCTGAATCTACTTATTTTCTAACTTTAAGTCAAATTTCACAATGAAAAAACGACATGGAGGAGAGCTATCACGATTCAAAAAAGGCTATTGCCGATCAGAAAAATCTGAGGTTTGCCCACACAAACGACAGTGTCAAAAAATAGAGCGTGTTTTTTAATGCAAATAACCATTGAGAAAAGTTGGAGAAGCCAAAAAGTAGCTAACGAAAAATTAGCTTGAAAAATAGTGCATTTTTGTCCATATCGCTCAACGTAATTTGAAAATTTTTTTACAAATGTTTGCCTACACAAACGACTTTTTAAAAAGTTGCAGTCACCTATTATCTGCGGAAAACCGTTATCAAAAGTAACAAAAGCCATATACAATTTTTCGGAAATCGATTTGAAGATTTTGCCATATCGAAATTCAGGTCAAAAAATTAAATTCAACAAAACTACATGTTATGTATATCAAACGAAAGCTAATTCACTGCTGAACAACCTTTCTTCAAGAACAAAAACCTGAAAACGTGACTGAAAACTTTTACTGCCCAAAGTCAGTTATTCGGAGCGCCACCTTAAGGTGGTACTAACGAATGTGCAGTGGTTTTTAAATTTTTGAAAAAAATTAGTTGATTCAAACTGTATTTTTTGAAAATAACGTCTGTAAAAAATTGATTCATATACACAAAATGACAAATGCAGTAAGCGGCATCATGTGAAAAATTTTTTGGAGCAAGCCAAGCCAACAAGCCAAACTACACAACAGGAGAATGGAATTTTAACAGTTTTGGCCACTTTTCTTAGCGCATGCGCAACGCATAAACACAAAAATAAGTATGAATAAACTTTAGCAAATTTTCTAGACCCAAAATGAAAATTTTTTCAATTGCTTATATTTTTGCGCAGATATGGAGCCCGAAAGTTGAGTGTGAATAGACACTTTTTACTTTGAAACCGTATATTTCATTATATAATTGACAAATCATAAAATCGTTCATTTTGGGTCTAGATAATTCACTTTTAAATATTTGTGCCATTTTTCGCATTTTTTTATTTTTCAAACTCGTCAAAAAGTGGCCAGATTTGAAAGCGCTCAAAAAAGCCAAATTGGTATACTTTTAACACGTTCCATACAAATCATCTTTACAGTTGTACAATAAAACTTTGCTTAAATGTAGAAGGAAAGTAGCGCTTTCTAATGCTATAAAAACTATGATATAAAGTTAATTAATTATTGAATACTATCTTGTTGAAAAACACTGCACATTCGTTACTACCACCTTAAGGGGGCGCTCCGGGAATCAAGGATTTGGGCCGTATTTTTCAAAAACAGCCAAAATGACCTATCATTCTTGAAGGAAAGTTGCCCAAAATACTATTTCTGATGTTTTGACGTGCATATCTCCATAGCAAAAAATTTGGAAAAAATTGGACAATTTACTTATTTTATTCGACTTTTACACAAATTCAACAAGTAAGCCAGTGCATCAACGCTTTTTGAGGTTTTGCAAACAGACGATACGTAAATTTTATTAGTCGTAATGAAAAATTAAAACAATTTTATTGCGTTCTGTGCAAAAAAATTGCACAAGAAACCATTTTCAGAAGCAGCAGACTCAAATATAGGCAGTGTGAATACAAAACCGATTTTTCGGCATTCGATTATAAAATGCTGGTAAAATATTTTTCTACAAAATTTTGCACAATTATAGCCTTAGGCTCTGCGCAGTTGAACAATATTTTAGTTTTTTAAAATAAAGCTTAGAAATTTTTTTATATGAATTTTATTGGTAAGATTTCGACTTCGAAAACACATAATGACATTTTTAATCCAAACCTAATATAAATGTTAAAAACCAAAATAATGTTCAACTAGAGAAGCACATAAGCTACATTTTGGTATATAAAGTGTGACTATACGCAAAGTATAAGCAGAGTTATCGTTTGCCGAAAATTCACTCACGTTTGGTGCTCTGGAAGTCACGTGACATGATCACGTGATTTGAAATTTTGCCCCCAGTGTTCTTTTCTGCCAGTACATATATGTATAGTAAAGTTTCACATTTGCCAATTTTTTTGCTAATTTTCGATGTAACCCCCGATTCCCGGAGCGCCCCCTTAAGGGGGTAGTGTCGCGAAAGCAGTCGACTTTGCGCAACTGTAAAACTTGTTCAGTAAAATGTTAGAAATTGTTCTTTCTATATTTTCAAAATCTACCAAAAGGCAAATTATTTTGCCAAGTTTCAGCAAAATTGGTGCAGCATATAGTTTGCAATAATGTCTCAAAGTCGGAAAAATGACGAAAAAAAAACCTATTCACATTCCATTTTTTAGTCACATTTATCAATTTTTCGGTTTAGTTTTTACATAGACTAATAGCACATATGTTGTAGTTTATGCACACAAAATTTAGTGCAGATTACTGTAGCGGCTGTGGAGTAATACTAGTTTGAACTGTGAAGGTGTACTTAAACTGTAAAATAATAACAGCAATAATGATAAATTGTGGAAAATCTAGACGCTTATTTTCAAATCAGAAGAAAAACGAACCTTCAATTTTCTTTTTTCTTACTTGTCGCAAAAAATTGTGCGTCCACACATGATGTGTACTTCACAAGCTGGCCAATCTGATATCTGGCTTGATTTTTCGAACTTTTATGTCCCTATTGTGTGATGTCTCGCTTACTAATGACGATTGTTCCAAGATATTTGTCCATATTGATAGTGTGATGTCTGGCAGTAATTATTTGATACCATACAGCGTTGGACTAGCTGCTCATTGCATGTACTACTTCAAAACAAAAAGTTCTATTTTCACAGCCTATGAGCAAAACTGCTTTCGCGACACTACCCCCTTAAGGTGGTAGTAACGAATGTGCAGTGTTTTTCAACAGGCTAGTATTCAATAATTAATTAACTTTAGCGCGTATTTTTTATATCGTTAGAAAGCGCTACTTTTCTTCTACATTTAAACAAAGTCTTATTGTACAACTGTAAGGATGATTTGTATGGCATGTGTTAAAAGTAGACCAATTTGGCTTTTTTGAGCACTTTCAAATCTGGCCACTTTTTGAAAAGTTTAAAAAACAAAAACATGCGAAAAATGGCACAAATATTTAAAAGTGAATTATCTAGACCCAAAATGCACGATTTTATGATTTGTCGATTATTAAATGAAATATACGGTTTCAAAGTAAAAAGTTTCTATTCACACTCAACTTTTGAGTTCTATATCTGCGCAAAAATATAAGCAATTTGAAAAATTTTAATTTTGGGTCTAGAAAATTTGCAAAAGTTTATTCATGTTCATTTTTGTGTTTATGCGCTGCGCATGCGCTTAGAAAAGTGGCCAAAACTGTTAAATTTCCATTCTCCTGTTGTGTAGTTTGGCTTGTTGGCTTTGCTTGCTCCTTAAAATTTTTCACATGATCCCGCTAACTTCATTGGCCATTTTGTGTATATGAATCAATT
The DNA here is from genome assembly GCA_030248245.1 of Trissonchulus sp. WLG1_4. Taxonomy (NCBI): domain Eukaryota; kingdom Metazoa; phylum Nematoda; class Enoplea; order Enoplida; family Ironidae; genus Trissonchulus; species Trissonchulus sp. WLG1_4. The sequence goes on from JASANF010000817.1 coordinate 12,118, forward strand.
TTTTACCGACTTTATTTTCAAAAAATACAGTTTGAATCAACTAAATTCTTTCAAAAATTTAAAAATCACTGCGCATTCGTTACTACCACCTTAAGGGGGTAGTGTCGCGAAAGCAGTCGATTTTAGTAGCAGTAACTGTAAAACATTTTTATAAATAATAAGACATCGTTCTTTATATATTTTAAAAATATATGTTGAGGCAAGTATTTTCGCCAAGTTTCATCATAATTGATGCAGTATACTGTTTGCAGTGAGGTCGCAAAGTCGGAAAAATGACGTTTTAAAAACCTATTCACATTCGATTTTTTCGTCACAATTATCAACTTATTTTATTAGTTTGTTTACATAGACTAGAAGGACATATGTTGTAGTTTATGCACACAAAATTTAGTGCAAATTGCTTGAGTGGTTGCGGAGTAATACCTGTTTGAACTGTGAAACTGTGCGTAAACAGTGAAGTATTCACAGCAATAATGATAAATTGTGAAAAATTTAGACGCTTATTTTAAAATCAGAAGAAAAACGAACCTTCATTTTTTTTCTTATTTGTGGCAAAAAACTGTGCGTCGACACGTCACGTGTGCATCACAAGCTGGCCAATCTGATATCTGGCTGAATTTTTTAAATTTTCATGTCCTTATTGTGTGATGTCTGGCTTACAATCGGTGATTGGTTCAAGATATTGGCAGATATTGGTAGTCTACTGTCTGGCAGTACTTATTTAACACAGTATAGCATTGAACTAGTTTCTCAGTGAACGTACAAGTTCAAAGCAAAAAGATCTCTTTTTGCAACCTATGAGCAAAACTGCTTTCGCGACACGACTTACCCCCTTAGGCCGTGTTTACATTGAGCTTTTTTTCCAGCTGCTCGAGCAGCTGAAAAAAGCTTTTTTTCAGCTGCTCGAGCAGCTGGAAAAAAGCTGGAGCAGCTGAAAAAATGCTGGAGCAGCTGAAAAAAAGCGGATAAGTATGGCGGTCACCAGTGGCGTAGCCAGGGGGGGGGCCCGGGGGGCCAAAGCCCCCCCCTCAGCGGTTTTGGCCCCCCCCTCAGCGATTTGGGCCCCCCCCCTCGGATAAAAAATTTGGGTCGCGTAGCACCCCCCCCCCCCCCCGGTAGACAAACTTCGAAAATTTTTCGGGCAAAAGGCACTTTGGCCCCTCTCTCAACTCGATCCTGGCTACGCTACTGGCGGTCACTATAGACTAGCTGCTCCGTTGCTATGACAACGCTGCAGTTCCCGCATTTTTTCAGCTGCTCCGGCTTTTTTTCTGCTGCTCCAGCTTTTTTCCAGCTGCTCGAGCAGCTGAAAAATGCAAAACGTGGAAAAAAGCTGCAGCATTTTTTCAGCTGCTAGCAGTGAAAAAAAAGCTCAATGTAAACACGGCCTTATTAAGCATACACACATTAAAGGGATCAAGTGCAGTTGGGGGGGGGGGGGGAAATAGTGGACCTATTTTTTGGAGTAGAGCACCTTGAGGGATGCATTTTTTGTAATAGAACCCCTATCCACAAATTTGGATTTTCCGAGCTATGACCCCTTGAAAATTGCATTTTCAGTGTTTTTGGAAGTGAACGTAGGCCAAAGTTCGAAGCCAAAAATGGCTATAATCTCTGTTTTTGGATAGTGTTGAGTGCGTTATGATGTTTTAAGGCATCGTCTAGGCTTAGTTCGCAGGATTCTCTAGGCTAAGCTGGCAGGATTTTTTCTGAAAATTTTGTTTTTTTATTGCCAAAGCCTGAGCCTAAGCCTAAGCCTGAACCTAAGCCTAAGCCTAAGCCTGATACTAAGCCTAAGCCCCATACTAAGCCTAAGCCCAAGCCTAAATTAAGGCCAAGTTTGAATTTGGTCAAAAATTGGACGTTTCTGGCGAATTTGGCCAATTTTTCGGCAGGAACCCGGTTAAAAAGCCTTTGTTTTGATCCTAAAAAATTGCAAACAATATATAATCTGACACCATTTAGACACGATTAGAACGGAAAATACAAGGGCTTCGGAAAAAATTTGCGAAAACGTCCCTCACTGAGGGTTCAGATTTCGGGGGGTCGTATCTCAAAAAATCCAAAAAATGAAATAGGGGTTCTTGAATCAAAAATGCTTCCCCCAAGGACAAGGTGCTCTACTCAAAAAAATAGGTCCACTATTTTTCCCCCCCCCCCCAACTGCATTTAACCCCATTAAAGCATGTAATACAGTACATATTACCCGTACAGTGCATATACAGTACGGACTGCAGTAATACCATGCGTACTGTATGCTGTTGATGGTACGAGACTGTACATTTTTGAAAATTGTACTCGATAAATTTGTATTCATTTGTATTTATTTTCGGCCTAACCCTAAAGGCCGATTCACACGCTGCGATTTTGCCGCAGCGTTTTCGCCGTTGCGGCAAAACGCACTGTTTGAACAGACGCAGCGATTTCAGTGCGGAATACATGCGTCTGGATTTTTCCGCAGCGTTTTAAACGCCAGACTGCAATTCGGCCTGCCTTGACGCAGCAAAATAGTTTGCGAGACGCAACGTTTGTTCAGACGCTGCGTTTCGTGTGCGACACCCTGCGTCTTGCGTTTTGCCTCAAAATCGCAGCGGCAAAAACGCACCGTGTGAATCGGCCTTAACGGCTACGGCGATTCGGCATTCCGGCGATTCGGCCTAACGGCGATTTTTCGGCTTAGTGGCCAGTGGCGAAGGCGATTCGGCCTAGCGGTGACACGCCAATATTGGTAGATATTGGCAGCCTAGTGTCTGGCAGTATTTATTTGACTTTGACACCATTAGCATTTTACTAGTTTGTCAGTGAACGTACAACAAAAAAACAAAAAATCTCTCTTTTTGCAACCTATGAGCAAAACTATTTTGGCGACACTACAACCTTAGTGTTTTGGTTTTGCACTCGTTAAACGCTTAGGCAGCGGATGGTGTGGGGAAGAGATAGGTCGAGTGGGGGGAGGTTTTTGGTTGCCTTGGAAATGAAGGGCATACAAATTAGGGTATGTATATTAGTGACATTTTCGACATAAACAGTGACGTTAAAACTTGTCCCGGGTGTTTGATAAGCTTATTAGCATTTTTCCGCTATAGATCAGCCAACTTTCCTATTCTACCCACACTGCTGCCCTTGGTGAAAGGGCATTTTTAGAATAATAACAATTTATATGTGAGCTCAGTTTAACGATGCATATTTCGCCTATTGTTTGAAAAATTAACATTTTTTTGGTATAAATGAGCAGAATATTTTGGAACAGGGTTTTTTTTGGTCTGAAAAGTTTAGGCCACTTGGCCTCAGGTCCGAAATTGTTTTAGGCCAATTGACAAAAAGCTTAGGCCAACTCATTTTTGCATTTTTGCAAAAATTATTCACAAAAATGAGCATAGTATATTGTACAGAGGTTTAGCCAAAAACAAATTTTGGAGAGAATCGACTTTTAGAATTTTAAAAGTGTTAAAATGCATTTAACAGCAATTTTAACACAAAAAATGACACATTAGCAAAATTCGTTCAAAGATAATGCTATTTTTGTTACCACAGCGGCAGAGCGGCATCTATTTTTGGACCGCTTTTTTGGAACTCAAACCAACAGCTGACGGATTGGCGAGGATCCAGAAGATTTTTTATATTACGGAGTACGGACCCTAAATTCACAAGAAATGACATTTTTTCGACCATAAGACAGCTACATACAAACTTGAAACTATACATTACAGTGGCGTACCCAGAAAAAAATTCTGAGGGGATGAATTTTTAATTTTTTGCAACGAGTTAAAACGCACTTCTTAGCAATTTTAACACGCCTCACAAACACAAGATTACTAAACCGCACAGTTGCAGGGGTCTGGGGCCGGCACCCCCCGGAAAAAAATTAGCGACTTTTTCAATTTTTAGCCCAAATTTGGTCAACTGGAGACGTATCAGAAATTTTTTCGGACAAAAATCAGTCACATCAGACAGTCTATTATACAGGGAAATGTAGCATAATATACTCGTGTAGTCATGCAAATGCAGCATAACGTGCTTGTGTATACATGCATAGGCTTTGATGGAAGATAATAACAAGGTACAGTAAGCCACAGATTCGCAGGGGTCTGGGGGCGGCATCCCCCAGAAAAAAATTGGGGAAATTTTTGATTTTCAAGCCAAATTTGGTCAATTTTAGAATCGGAAATTTTTTCTGCATCCGCAGCTGAAAAAGTTTAGGCCAGCTGGCCTCAATCGCTGAAAAAATTTAGGCCAATCCAAAAAAATTAGGCCATGGCCTTAGCTATGGCCTAAAAAAACCCTGTTTTGAAACAAAGCTGAATTAAATATATTATTATAAGTTACTTTATGATGATCAAACATTGAAACTTCAGACTGATAGTACGACTATCGGTGAAAATTTTCAAAAATTAGCCCCAGAATGTCGAAAAATGATGATTTTCGACAAAATTTGATTTTTTTCGAAAAGCAATAAATCCACGTTTTTTGCTTGGAAAGGGCTAAAAATGAACACAGCGAAAACCTATAAAAACGTGTTTTTACATTGAAAAAATGTGAGTTTGAATTTCCCCCCCCCCACCCGCCGAACCTGAACCATACAACTAACAGATTTAACAGGTTTTTTAGTCGCAATGGGTCATTTTTTTGGCGCATTTTTCATCCAAGCATGTTAAAAGTTCGAAATAGTTTTAAGTTCGACAAAAAGGGGGTCATAGATCAGAAAATACAAATTTGTGGATAGGGGTTCTATTACAAAAAAATAGTTCCCTTGAGGTGCTCTACTCCCAAAAATAGGTCCACTATTCCCCCCACCATCTGCACTTTGCTAAATGCGTACGATTTTTCAAACGGCGTAACCAAGGGAAACTGTGTTCAAATTTTACAATCGATACCTCAAACAGTATATAGGTAATGATGTTGCTAAGGTGTATCTTTTCTTTGAATTTTTATACAATTGTTTTGGCTCAGAATACAGTAGGTTTTCTGAAATTGGTCACTTTGAAAACGCTGCAGAATTCCACCAAAACATAAATCAACATTTTTGAGGAGGGTCAAGGTACACCTGCGTCCACTTATTTTCTACCTTTAAGTCTAATTTCACATTGAATGAAAACGAGTGGAAGAGAGCTAACACAAATAAAAACCGGTTGTTGCCGATCACTAGAACCGGAAGTTTGTCTACACAGCCGGCAGCGCCAAAAAATAGAGCGAGACGTTCTTGTTGTTTAGACATTTGAGTATTGAATGTCGAATTACGCAGCAGAATCGACGGGGGATGGGGGCGGGGGCAGTGCCAAGGGGGTGTCTGGGGGCAGTGGGATGGGAGAGGCGTGAACTGACCGACTACGAGCGGCAAAGGGAGCCCCACGATCCCATCACGGACAACACTGAGATCACCGCGTCCCCTCGCACTCCGGATTCTGACATCATGTGCCCCATTTGCCTGGATATGCTCAAAAATACCATGACGGCTAAAGTAAGGATTGGTGTTTTTTCAAGCGCAGTTGATTTTTTTGCAGATATGAAAGATAAAATGTTTTTGGTACATTTTTGTGTTAATGTGTTACCTCTCTATATATTTGTCTTGTCCAGTTGTCCGCATATATATAGTGTTTTTGCATATGTATTTTAAATTTTTTTTTTTTTTTTTTTTTTTTTTTTTTTTTTTTTTTTTTTTTTTTTTTTTTTTTTTTTTTTTTTTTTTTTTTTTTTATTTTTTTTTTTTTTTTTTTTTTTATTTTTATTTTTTTTTTTTTTTTTTTTTTTTTTTTTTTTTTTTTTTTTTTTTTGTGTTGGTGTGGGGGTGCCCCCACCCCCCCCCCCCCCCCCCCCACGCACCCCCCCCCCCCCCCCCCCCCCCCCAGCCACCCCGCCCCCCCCCCCCGCCCCGCCCCCCCCCCCCCACACCACCCCCCCCCCGCCCCCCCCCCCCCCCCCCCCCCCCCCCCCCGCCCCCCCCCCCCCCCCCCCCCCCCCCCCCCCCCCCCCCCCCCCCCCCCCCCGCCCCCCCCCCCCCCCCCCCCCCCCCCCCCCCCCCCGCCCCCCCCCCCCCCCCCCCCCCCCCCCCCCCCCCCCCCCCCCCCGCCACCCCCACCCCCCACCCCCCCCACACCCCCCCCACCCCACCCCCACCCCCCCCCCCCCCCCCAACCCCCCCCCCCCCCCCCCCCCCCCCCCCCCCCCCCCCCCCCCCCCCCCCCCCCCCCCCCCCCCCCCCCCCCCCCCCCCCCCCCCCCCCCCCCCCCCCCCCCCCCCCCCCCCCCCCCCCCCCCCCCCCCCCCCCCTGGGTACGTATAATATTTGCCATACATTTGATTTCTTCCTCTTAAAGTATTTCAATACCAATTATAAACTAACATTATTGGATATTTCATTTTTGTCAAAAAGCAAAACAAATGGCTGTTGTAAGCCACGGCCCACGGGTATATATATATATATATATATATATATATATATATATATATATATATATATATATATATATATATATATATATATATATATATATATATATATATATATATATATATGCGGTGGGTGGAATGGAGGACGAACGTCTAAAGACAGGTTTTTCACCCATGATTTTATTATATATATAATCTTGTTTAAGTTGGATAAACTCAGCGTCTTCTGGTTGAATTGTATTGTGAAAGTGGTAAAAAACGATGTAAAAATGAGTAAAAACTATCAAGGTTTATATACATGTGCTGTGCTTTCAGGAATGTTTGCACCGTTTCTGTCACTACTGCATTATCACAGCACTGCGTAGTAGATCAACAAGGAGTGTCCCACTTGTCGCAAGAAAGTGATTTTAAACCACTATCGCTCAGACCCGATCCCAATTTCGACGCCCTCATTGCCAAGGTCACGTTCTCATATTTGCTGTGAAAATATTCTGGGGTTTAGGGGCTAAATTGGGGCCCCGGGGGGTGGAGACTGGAGATATGGCTATGTGTCTGGTATATAGTTATTTTTGTCGTGTTCTTTTTTATTTCTGATTGTTGAAAACTTTAGTCTGCAATATTTTTATTTGCTCTTCCACATATATACAGGCAGACTTTTTCGAAATTTTTGATAAAGCTTGTTTACGTGAAAGGTGCAAAATAAAAAAGGTCCATCCATGACAATGATAAATTTGCGCGTCGTCGTTACTCGTTTCTATAATATAATTTTTTGCCGAGCGGTTTATAGGTTTCAAAACAGGTTTAGTGGTTCAGGATTACTCTTTTTTCTGAGGATGTGAGCTTGTCATGGTTGGTCAGTTTTTAAGGTAGAAGTGTGCTAATGGGCGTGGGGGTTTGTCGTTCGCTCTAGGAAGCCGGAAATTCCCTCTTCCCTTCAAAGTGGCAACTTCTGACTTATCAAAAGTGGCTCTTATCGGTTTTTTATAATTTGGGTGATGATTGAAATTGGAAGACACCTTGGAGGGAAGG
>JASANF010000818.1:0-72649 GCA_030248245.1 Trissonchulus sp. WLG1_4
TAATACGAATAAGAAAAACATACAGCGCCTGAATCCTTATAAGTCCACTATTGATATAACCCAGTTCAAGAAACCCATGCTAACGTTGCGCCAAGGCTACACTACTAAAGCCTGGGCTTCTAAGGCACATTGCGATACATTAGGACATTTACTACACATATATAAACACACACATACGGTGCACCACATTTGAGTATAAGCATTTATGATTAAAAATGAATATATACGAAAATGTTGGTACATACAATAGTGACAAAAATGCCTGCAAAAATGATTTCAATTGATTTTCAAAAATAATTTCAATGACTTGAAAAACCAATTAAAAAAGTCAGCTATCTGCACCCCTACACTTGCCAACACCAAACTTATATCGCCACGTTTCTAGTTAAGCTTTCTAGTAAACTACAGTTTTTTACCTTTAAATTTATTATTAGGTCACCGTTTTTCAGTTTAAAATCTTCAACGTAGATTTTACAGTAATGAAGCAATATGGATAATGCTTGGTGAACGTCTTTGTTGGGGATTGAGCAATTTGGCAAAACTAAATTACATAGTTTATTTTAAACGTCTCTTTTATTCAGAGGTATTGGAATGGCATTTTTAGGCACAGTTTTTAACCGTGTTTGTCAAAATTGAAATTCTTTAGTCAAGGTCCTGCACCTATGTAAATCAAAGCAAAAAGCGTGAATTCAATTAAAAAAAATTCTACAAATCACCAACACTACAAGCAAGTTGTTTCTAAATTTATGCAGCCGCGTATTTGAGTTTTTAAACTAGTTTTTTGATGAACTTTTTATTTGTATTTCTGACACAGTAGCAGCTCCCATTTTGAGGCCGAAAAAACTTCTACAAGTTTGACGAAAAACGCTGTCTTTCTTATAATAGACAATAATGTCTTTACATGAGTTCAGGTTAGCTATGATCAGAGCTACAGGCCCGATTTTAGATATAATACTATTATTTCTCGAGCCCAGTTGGGTCGAGAGGATAGCATTTATTGTTAACGGAATCGTAAACATGATAAATGTTGCTAAAACCAGCGTCCAAAGGGTGTTGGTTACTTTCCGCTGCCTCTTTAGTTGATCTATTGTGATTAACTCCGTGCTATTTTGCCGTTTCAGCGCTCGCATAGCTATTAGATACAGCACAACGCTTGTAAATCCAAGTGTTGCTCGTATACCGTAGAATACTGTAGTTCCTTCGAATCCTATTACTTCCGCAACGGGACAAATTACGGTGATTCTTCTGGGCAAAGCTACAAGCCAGGTACAAGCCAATATGGACAAGTACATAATAAAAGCCGAACCATAGGCAGCCAGTATTAGCAGAATTTTGTAGCGTTTGGACAAAGAATAGTAAAATGTCACGGTCACACAAGCTATTAGTCTGTCGACGGAAATAACAATTAGTAAACAGGGCACGCAGAATCCTGCAAACAAATCTAAATGGACAAAAGGATATTTAAAGCACTGCAGAAGTTCAACGTTCACATTACCACTATTAATAGTGGAGGACTTATAAAACAGCAGCAAACGGTGAAGCCCTGTGGCCAGGGTAGCTAGGCCTGTAATGCAATACGCAACTGCTAGCGCTATGGAAAGTGCGTACTTTTCGGTTGCACGCAATCGCGCCAATATCAGTAATAAAAGTAAATTGGTTCCAAGCTGAACGCACCCTTGGGTGTTATACAGAACAATACCTGGAATAATATGGTTCCAAGGGATGTTTCTGTTAATAGGGATTTCTGTTAAATTGCCTGCTTTCATTGCTTCAGTAATCGTGACTTAGCACACATTTCAAAATCTATAAAAGACAAAAGCACATTAACCATGAATTAAATACTGTCAATTTCCAATAGATATCACTCAATTTCGGAACGGATAGCAGTTTTCAACTCTATCTAAAAACAAATTTTGTTGTCAACAGTAATTGTAAACTCGTATTTCTGACACGAATATAATTGAACAAATTAAAATTATAATTCAAATTTTTTCAAGATTTTTTTCTGGGGGCAGGTGGCCCCAGACCCTTGCAACTTTTTGGCTTAGCATTAAGATTATTGATACGTAAAGTAAACTGATAAAATATATGTGTGAAATTAATTGCATCTTATATCTGATTCAACTTTGTTTCATGAGTAGAACAAACATTTTTTTTAAAAAAACTGAAAATTTTCATAGAATCGTTAGTCGTATGTTTTCTCTTCTCAATTTTAACTTCTTCTATTTTCAAAAATTATCAAAACTGCCGCCGCAAAGTTGTAGCAAATAGCTGGGCAAGGTTTCATAAATGATCAGTTGCAATTCATTAGTAACACTGATGTAAGCTATGTAGAAGATGAGTAATAATGGTTGTGTTGGAAACTTTCAAGGCATATTGCCAATTTAATAAAACTTTCATACTCTTATACTACGTATTTGTCACAAATGGTCAAGATTTGGTAACTATAAAAGCTAAATGTGCAGTTTTTTTGTCCTAATCTCGTCTTATTTTAATACCCCAACAGCTATACACTTTCAAAAATGAATTATTTTGTAAAATATGGATGAAAACCTATGATCCGCGTTGTAACGACGAATAGAAAGCGGAACTATGTAATATAATATGTTCGTGTCAGCCTAAGTTCGGTTTTATTAATTTAAATGATGAGCATTTTTCCTTTTTCTATCGCACTTATAACAAAAGTATTTGAAAAGGTAACACATTTTAGTCGAACAATACTCAACTGTCTGGATGACTTTTGTTTTTGAAATAGAAACACTCCATCGAACTAAACTTTCCGGCAGAAAATCTGCTTCTTTATACATTACTTGACGAAAATCTCAAAGTTGACTTTGCAATGAGCAATAAGATGTTTCAGACAAAATTAGAAGGATTTGTACAAATTGATGACAAGTAAACCCTCTAAACATAACGTCATTGCTGCTCTTCTGTTTTAAATGAGAACTAGGGCCTATGAAACTTGGAGGCTGTGGTGCAGTGGTTAGCATGCTTGACTTCGAAGCAGGCGGCCCGGGTTCGATATCGGCGCCTCCATTTCTTTCATTCTTTCTAAATTGGGAGGTGGGTTAGCAGCCCCATGCCCAGGGTTGAGGTTGGCACTTCAACCCTACGGTACTCGTGCTGTGTGTAGTGTGACTGTGTACATAGTCTGTCTTTTATGTGGTCCCTCGGTTAAGGCTAGTCGGAAAAACCCTGGGTTTTGGTTACGGGTGAACCGGAGAAAACCCTCGGTTTCGGTTAGGGGTGAACCGGAGAAAACTCTTGGTTTCGGTTAAGGGTGAGCCTTTTAAAGCCCTCGGTATTGGTTGGGAATCATTCTGGGTCAATCGAGAAACCCTGTGGTTGCGGGTGAGCCAGGAAACCCAAGACTGTGGTGTGAATGAAGTAGGCTTGGAGGCCTACGTGTGAGTGTGCTCCGCCCTTGAGGCATCGGGTTCGCCCCGGGAGCATGAGTATCGACCGAGTATCGTTGCAGGGTCGCAATGATGTTCGAAGTGGGGACACTGTTGTAAATGAGAACTGGGGCTTATGAAACTCGAGGGCTGTGGTGTAGTGGTTAGCATGCTTGACTTCGAAGCAGGCGACCCCGGTTCGATTCCCGGCGCCTCCATTTCTTTCATTCTTTCTAAATTGGGGCCTCCTCTTTCTATTCAACACTTCTGTAGTGACTTCTTGGTGGTGGTGTATCATTTAGAAACCTAGGGTTTTATCCAAAGTTGGATTTATACAAAATTTCAGACGGCTATTTTCATTTTGTGCTGCGCTATTAGCAAAATTAATTTAAATCTAATCCGTTAAATCCTTTTTTGGATAAGGCCCCTGGAAACCCCATACAGCTGTCCGTCCAGGTTAGCTTAAAATGCATTACAGTGCATTACAGTAATTTCAGGGCGTTATTTAGAAGCAGTTACTGTACTTATGAAACTTTTGCAATATTGGAAATTGAGAGGAAGAAAAAATAAACTCGAAAATAGACACAAAAATGGATGATCAGAGAAAAAAGAATAGTCTAACCTCGATCCCAATTTAGTACATAAGATAACACAATTGTGAAAATTTGCAATTGTCACAACTATCATGCAACAGGTATGTACAGCAGATTTTTTGATCACTGAGTACAGGAATGACTGTGTTGAAAGAAAGGGGATGCCCCAAGTTGAAAGAATGAAGGAAATGGAGGCGCCGTGAAGCCCCCGAGTTTCATAGGCCCTAATTCTCATTTACAACAACTGTATTTGTATTTTTTTCTACATTTTAGTTCGCCATGGTGGAGACCGTGACAACAGCCATTTTTGACGGAATGCCCGCTTTGAGGAAGCACAAGATAAAAACCATCTCGCTGACTTGTTTCATAATGCTGCTTTTGGGACTGGCTTTTTGCTTTGGAGTGGGTTTTTGTTATTAACTGAAACGCTAAACTGACACCTCGGTCAAAAATAGAATACAATAGAACTTAAAAATACAATAGATTTGGCATAGAACGTTCTGTTTTGCAAACTAAATTACAATAGAATTCGAGAATACAATATAGATAGATATAACAAGATATAACAGAGCCTATATTTAACAAATAGATTGTTATTCCCATAAGATTATAGCTGAGATGCACATAATGTAACTTGATTACAAAATCTAGTAAGAAACGTTTGTAGAATGCTAATGAATTCTAGAGAATAACAATAATTGTTGGTGCAAGCAGCTACAACGGCTGGTTCAAAACACCTGCAATAGTGATTATATGATTTATTTTTACATGCTGTTCACACAATGTACAAAAGCGTAAAGAATTCTTGCGTGGGGCGCTCCATGTGGGGCCACATGGGGTGCCCCTAAATGTGAAGGCATTAGGCTTCATTTATGGAAGCTAAGAGGAAACTATATATATAGGAGCCTCCTCAGCATAGACATTATCATGTTTGCAAGCCCCACCCCCAGGCAAGGTTATGTGTAGGCATGGGCACGTTTAAACGCTTACATGTATAATTGTTTAAATGGTTAACACGCGTTTAAGCGCTTACTTATTCAACCGTTTAAACGTTTAAACGCTTACTTGTTTAACCGTTTAAACGCTCACTTGTTTAACCGTTTAAATGTTTAAACGTTTAAACGCGCTTAAACGTTTAAACGTTCAAACGCGGTTAAACGCATAAACGTTTAAAGGCTTAAACGCGTTTAAGGTGGTAGTGTCGCCAAAGCAGTTTTGCTCATAGGCTGCAAACTGAGAACTTTTTGCTTTGAAATTTTACGTTCACTGAGAAGCTAGTGAAATGCCATATGGTGTCAAATAAATACTGCCAGACACTAGACTACCAATATCTACCAATATTTTTAACCAATCACCATTTGTGAGCCAGACATCACACAATAGAGACATAAAAGTTCAAAAAATCAAGCCAGATATCAGATTTGCCAGCTTGTGAAGTATATGTAATGTGTTGACGAACAATTTTTTGCCACAAATAAGAAAAATGAAAAATTAAGGTTCGTTTTTCTTTTGAATTCAAAATAAGTGTCTAAAATTTTCAGAATTTGTCATTATTGCTGTGAGTACTTTACAGGTTACGCACAGTTTCACAGTTCAAACAGCCATTACTCCACAACCACTCAAGCAATTTGCACTAAGTTTTGTGTGCATAAACTAGAGTATGTGCTTGTACATTTTAAAGAATCTAAACAAAATATTTTTTAATTGTGACGAAATTATAGAATGTGAATAGGTTTTCAAAACGTCATTTTTCCGACTTTGCGACTTCACTGCTAACTGTATGCTGCATCAATTTTTCTGAAACTTGGCAAAAATATTTGCCTTAAAACATATTTTTAGAATATATAAAGAACAATAACCTATCTTTTACTGATAAAGTTTTATAGTCGCGCAAAGTCGACTGCTTTCGCGACACTACCCCCTTAAGGGGGTAGTGTCGCGAAAGCAGTTTTGCTCATAGGTTGCAAAAAGAGATCTTTTTGCTTTGAACTTGTACGTTCACTGAGAAACTAGTCCAATGCTATTCTGTGTTAAATAAGTACTGCCAGACACTAGACTACCAATATCTATCTACCAATATCTTGAACTAATCACCGATTGTAAGCCAGACATTACACATTAAGGACATGATAATTCAACTAATTCAGCCAGATATCAGATTGGCCAGCTTGTGAAGCACACATAACGTGTCGACGCACAGTTTTTGCCACAAAAAAGAAAAAAGAAAAATGAAGGTTCGTTTTTCTTTTGATTTTAAAATAAGCGTCTAAATTTTTCACAATTTATCATTATTGCTGTGACTACTTCACTGTTTACACACAGTTTCACAGTTCAAACAGGTATTACTCCGCAACCACTCAAGCAAATTGCACTAAATTTTGTGTGAATAAACTACAACATATGTCCTTTTAGTTTGTGTAAACAAACTAAACAAATAAGTTGATAATTGTGACGAAAAAATCGAATGTGAATAGGTTTTTAAAACGTCATTTTTCCGACTTTGCGACCTCACTGCAAACAGTATACTGCATCAATTTTGATGAAACTCGGCGAAAATACTTGCCTCAACACATATTTTCAAAATATATAAAGAACGACGTCTTATCTTTTTCTAAAAATGTTTACAGTTACGCAAAATCGACTGCTTTCGCGACACTACCCCCTTAAACGTTAAAACGTTTAAACGTTTAAACGCGTTTACGTTTAACCGTTTAAGTAGTCAAAAAGCTTTAAAACCGAAAAACACGTTTAAACGTTTAAACGCGTTTTCTCATTTGTACACGCGAGCGCTTAAGCGTTTACAGATTTTTATAAACATGCCTATGCCTAGTTATATATGCGCAATGGGGCGTTACAGGATGCCACATGGTGCCACAAGATGCACCATGGGGCGCACATGTAATGCCACACGGTGTCACATAATGCCACATGACGCATCATGTAGCACCCCATTGGATGCCTCAAGGGACACTCAACGCGTTTTCCCCATCGTGTGAAACAGGCTTAAGAAGGCAGCTACGATTTTGAAGATATTTGTATGACACGTGTACATGATACATATGTGAAACAAGTATGCAGACCTATTTTTATCAGCATAAAAACTATTTTCTGCAATTGCTGTACTTAAAACAAAAGCAAACTGCAAAAAAATCTGATAAGGCATGAATACCTAAGACTTGCTTTTTGTTGTTGTTGTGTTTCCAGAACGGAATCTACTTTTTCACCTTGTACGATAATTTCTCTGCCTCATGGGGTCTCCTAATGGTCGGCTCCGTGGAACTACTGCTGGTGTCCATTTGCTACAGTAGGTGTTTATTTACTTTCAGGAAGTTGCAGAAGTTTGCACTGTTATTCATCTGAGTCCGATTTATCGAAGCAAAATGTTCGTCGTTGAATATGCTCGCCCTTTAAAATTTTGGAGTGAACGAAACATTTTCAACGATGGATATTTTGCATAATTCAGTGTTAGAAAGGCAAATTTTTGAAGGCAATATTTTTAACGACGATCATTTCGCTTCGATAAATTGTACCATAGACATTATCACTTCGGACAAGCTGACTGGTTTATATGCGCATAGCTACATAACATTCGCTGAAGTTTCAAGTCACTCACTCTGGCTTTGAAATCAGCCATTGAAACTCAATACACCAGACTATGTTTTCTTAATCAGTGAATTCTGATGTTTCGAGAATAAAATAAAACGTTACGTTTGGAATTAAAATATGATACTTTTGATATTTGATGTGAGAAAAAACGCACATGTTATTCCCTGGGATGAAAATGCAAGAATAAAAGGGATATAAGCTAAAACATGGGCTTTCAAGGACTTTGATCAAACATTTTACCTAAAATATAGTTAAAAGTTTTCTATTCATAACATTGCATATTTTTTAGGACAAAAAATAAACCAGTGGCGCTGTGGCGAATGGAAAACAGTTCTTACAAATATAGGTGAGAATATTTAACAGCTTTTTCTTCTGATACACAGCCAAAATGGTCACAGTGTTTACTCTGCACTCCTTTTAGCTGGGCATTCTTTCGCTGTTCAAATAAGGAGTTTCTAAGATGTGAGTTCAAGTTTTTAAGTTTCTGATGTGGCCTAGGTTTAGCATCAGCCAATCCTTGACTGTGTCTTACTGATGCTTTCTAAAACATGGAGCCCGATAATTTAAAACATTTTAAGATGTTGAAACAATTTTAGGCAAACATTCTAAAATGAACAGAAAATTAGGCTATAAAGCGGGTTATTGTGTAGAGCAGATTATTGTCAACACACCGGTACTTAAAAGCGTGATTTAACACTAAATAATTCCTCTTACGTTGCTATTCAAATTTGCTACCTAAGTGTTCGTCGTTGGCATGGTGTGCATGTTGTTGTATGGCACATCTATTTCAAGTAGTTAATCGTATGTTTGTTTAGAAATTCGGATTGCATAATATTAATGCTATTATTACAAAACTATGAAATAACACAGAAGTAAATGCCACCCTATTGTGAAAATAACCTATTTCAGGCGTCGTGAAGCTAGTTGAAGATGTTCAAGAAATGCTGCAGAAGAAACTGTGTCTAAAATATTATTGGCTAGTCGCATGGTCCATTTTGGCACCGATTTGTTTGGCGGTTCGATTCTTTTAACGGACTTTGAATTAATCTTTATTATTCTTTCAATAAGAGCGAGTTTGAAAGCAAAACATTATTATTCTTCTAATAAGAGCCAAGTTTGAACTAGTAACTAAACCTAGTTTATATGAGTTTACCTACATACTCAGCCTACAGCAGACGTACCTTTGCTGTACATGAGAAATAGGGCCTATGAGACTCGGGGGCTGTGGTGTAGTGGTTAGCATGCTTGACTTCGAAGCAGGCGGCCCGGGTTCGATTCCCGGCGCCTCCATTTCTTTCATTCTTTCTAAATTGGGGCCTCCTTTTTCCTGTTGCGCCACAGCGCAACAGGTACTTTATACTTGGTTTGTATAGGATTTGCAGAATCTGTAAATTACACACACTTACCTGACAGCATGCCTAAACTTTGTGTTGTGTGCGTGTGTTTGCTCTTACCGTTGCTGTAGTAATGTGCCGGTCATAAGACTACTAATAACGCCATGTATATGCATTACCTATATAAGCTGTTATATACATATAGTAACAGTGCTTTAAATCCATCTTAAACTGATGAAATTGAAGCTTCAAAAAAACGGAGCAGGAATCGAACCGTCAGTTATCAGATTAATAATCAGAAACTCTACTATCTGAGCCACCGATTCGTGACTGTCACTATCAATAACTGGTATATTGAATTTATTGGCACCGTGCAGGGGAATCGTGCTTTTAGCAATGATCACTTAGCACACATTGTGACACAAGACTTCCTTTTCACAAAAATTTTATACGTTTTAAAAAATAATGGTTTACCAATGATTATCTCTGGAAATCAGGTTGACACATCAAACTAAATGTTATCTCACGCTACATACTATTTATCAGTTATCAATAGTTACAGACTCTAAGTGAAGAAAGTACAAGCCGGAATAGCTTAGTTGATAGAGCGTTAGACTACAGATCTAAAGGCACCTGGTTCGATTCCAGGGTTTCGGCTCTTTTTTAAAATTCAGGCTTTATTTTTTAACTTTTTATTGGCAGTTTTTTTGCACATTTTTTTGCCCAATAGTTGCTTTTTTAAATAGTACTAAAAACAAATTTTATGAGTTTTGTCATCTATGTAACCCTAATCTGTACTCATGTAGCTTATGAACGCAGTGTTGTTTCGCGTTTTATTTCCTTTGGAATATAGATACAGCAACTGAGTTACGAAACTCTTTAATCAACAGACGCGGTTCTCTACTTTTAAATTAGAGCGCGTTTATCAATTTTTGTATGAAAGCATTTGGAACGGCTAAGCAGTAAATCTGTGCAAATGCATAACAGGATTTCATATAATTTTGTCCACATAAAATGGCCGCGTTTGATATTTCCCCTGGAATTGTGACACTCAGACCTCACCATGGACGACTGTCCCAAGGCATAATATGAAGAGTGTCAAGCTCTTCTCATTAATACGTACTTTTTGTTTGCGATTAGTTTTTAATGCGCAACAGGCCTAATGTTGTCAAACGTTAACCCTTCTAACTTCTCACTTACTAAACTACTTTTGCAGTAAACTTTTACTTGTTTTATTCAACACCTTAACAGCACTGGGACAATATGAGATTTAGTGGGTACCATGTATAGTCAGTTAGTCACTCCAAAACGTTCACTATAAACACATTCTTGACCAAGATTAGCGTACCTGCTACAGTCTCCGTAGTCAAAGCGTGTGTATAACTAGTGGACCGGGGTAAAAAACGAATTTCGACCAGCCAGCTATCCATGGCACTGTTGATTCCCAAAAAGTAGTCTAGTTATGTGGGAGCCTGGCTATAGACTGTATACAACATGAAAAAAATAGGCCAGCAGCCACCGTTTACCGGCCAGCTTAAAAAAAATAAGCTTCGTTTTTTACCCATTTTAACTTTTTTTACATTTTTTTGGATGGGGTAAAAAAACGAAGACCTGGGAAAAAAAACGAACGACCGCTTTCATCGAAAGATTTGCTCGTCAAGAGTGTAAACACAATTGCATCATGTTTTACAAACATTTAGGTACTGTGTGGACTAAAAAACCGTTTCTTTGACACTCATGTGACTCATTTTCTTTGTTTAAAATTCACCACCTTTTGGGCAGAATGGAGCTGTTGCTCAAATGTCCTTTTTTCTAGTTTTTACGCCTAATGCATTAGAAACTGCGCCCAAACACGGTCCGGATATACCAATTCTGTATTCAAAAGTTGAACAGCAGTAAAATGCAAAAAACTCTTACAATTTCGTGAAACATCACCAAAACAGGTTTCGTAAGGGGGGCCCAAGTGTAGTGTCGTACACTGTTGTTTCAAATTTGCTAACTTAAATGTCCAACTTGGCCAACGTAAGTTGGCCAACTCAATTTGGCCAACTAGGCCAACTTAAGTTGGCCAACTCAACTTGGCCAAATTGGCCAACTTAAGTTGGCCAACTCAACTTGGCCAACTTGGCCAACTTAAGTTGGCCAAATCAACTTGGCCAACTTGGCCAACTTGAACAAACGTTAAATAAGCAGCTAGTTAAAATGTAAACTTCGAGATTTGAACTTGACTTTATTTCGAATAGTGAAAGTATCGGATGTTCAAGTTGGCCAAGTTGGCCAACTGAAGCTGGCCAAGTTAGCCATCTTAAGTTGGCCAAGACGGCCAACTGAAGTTGGCCAAGTTAGCCATTTAAGGTGGTAGTTGCGTTTTCGAGGTTTTTGTGATTTCTATGTAAACTTTGCGCCACCAGTACTCAAGTTATGAGTGACGCCTCAGCATGAATTTTTGGGACAGTACTGTAAAGGTCAAAATCCCCAGGCATGTCTCTCACTTTTTCGAAATTTCACCTGTGGACGTTTTTAGAGGGTTTTAATTACAAGAAAATATCTTAAATTTTCGGCGCGTTTGATTTTCAGCTATTTTCTCAGTAAATTGACTAGTTATTAAAAAAGTGGGGGACATGCCTGGGGATTTTAAACATGTCAAAAACCTTACCAACTTTCAGCCCCAACAGGTAATCGTATGATTCAGAGCTGTGGCGCAAACTTTTTGTAAAAAATTGTAATATTTTGGAAAGGACCTTTCTTTAGTGGCTTATACTGGAAACAAAATCACAGGTTAAATTTCAATGCATGGCATACATTTAGGAAAGATATTGTTCTACCTAATGCAAAAGACCGCTTGTGATTTGAATTTGTAAACGCTGAGCTATGGCTTTGCAAAAAAACACCTAAAAACGCAATTACCCCCTTAAGTTGGCCAAGTTGGCCAAGTCACCTTCCCAACTGGACCATTTCTGATAGCACAAGACCAGGACGGTGTGCCAACGCATGTGCCCTTATAATTTTTTAAAATAATTTTTAACGTCTTTTCAGATTCATTCATACATCAACTGATTAAGTTGGCCAAATTTGATGACAATACATAAGCACGGTGCGGAATAACAGCTTGGCTGTTATAGGCATGTTATATGAATTCAAATGTGTCTGTGACCTGTGGCCTGTGAGCTGTGGCCTACTGGCCTGTGCCTGTGGGATATTGAAACAGAATTCACAGGCACAGGATCACAGGCCCACAAATTTGTGGACCTGTGAGTTTATTGAAACGGGCTACAACCAAATAGGTTTTACCGGAGCTGTGGTGTTAACTTAGTTTTTTGCCACGGAATTGGTCGTTCGTTTTTTTACCTCGGTCCACTATACTACATATATACTCTATCTGTACTGTATACCTACTATATACTATATACTACGATATACTCTATCTAAAGTATGTATGCTGCTGATGGGTCACTGGAGGTATATGAAAGTCAGATGCCAGTTGCCGAGTACGAGCTGTGTCAATGATGCGGGCAATTTTAGGGGGGCGAATTAGTTAATCTGTCGTAAGCGTCAACTGTTCTGCCTGACATATGCTGCTGGTTGGTCACTGGAGGTATATGAAAGTCAGATGCCAGTAGTCGAGTACGAGCTGTGTCAATGATGCGGGCAATTTTAGGGGGGCGAATTAGTTGAGCGGTCGTAAGCGTCAACTGTTCTGCCTGACATATGCTGCTGGTGGGTCACTGGAGGTATATGAAAGTCAGATGCCAGTTGTCGAGTACGAGCTGTGTCAATGATGCGGGCAATTTTAGGGGGGCGAATTAGTTGAGCGGTCGTATGCGTCAAACTGTTCTGCCTGACATATGCTGCTGATGGGTCACTGGAGGTATATGGAAGTCAGATGCCAGTTGTCGAGCACGAGTTGTGTCAATGATGTGGGCAATTTTAGGGGGGGGGGCGAATTAGTTGATCGGTCGTAAGCGTCAACTGTTCTGCCTGACATATGCTGCTGGTGGGTAACTGGAGGTATATGAAAGTCAGATGCCAGTAGTCGAGTACGAGCTGTGTCAATGATGCGGGCAATTTTAGGGGGGCGAATTAGTTGAGCGGTCGTATGCGTCAAACTGTTCTGCCTGACATACATATGTACCTACTATCTACATAGCATCAAGAGTACATAATAGTAAGAGTATGACACTCTTCCTATTATGCCTACGGGCGTGCGTCCAATGCGCAGCGCGAAATAGCCCGTTTATGTACGGTTTTGAGGGGGGGGGGGTACCCCCTACTCAGTTCGATACCCCGTGCTCAACTGAGGGGGGGTGCCCCCCCTCAACTAAGTACCCCGTCTTCAGTTGAGGGGGGGGGTACCCCCCCCTCATTTCAAGACACTGACAAAGTCTTTGCGCTACCCCCCCCCCTCATTTCAGTACATCAACAAAAGTCCTTGTCAGTGTCTTGAAATGAGGGGGGGTACCCCCCCTCAACTGAAGACGGGGTACTGAGTTGAGGGGGGGGGTGCAATTACTGCTACAGACCAAATATAAATCTAATTTTGCGTTCGCTAACGTTCTTTAGCAAAAGTTGTTTTTAGCTGTCCAAGTTCGGCCGGTAATGTTTTAGGTTTTACTTCAAAAGTTGCATTCCAGGTAATTCTATTCGCCACCCTAGCCACAATAAAACCGGTGGGATATGGCGACCAAGTCTTTCCCCCCTGGGCTCAGGCTTTTGGCTGGTGTCTGGCCTTGGTTTCTGTCCTCTGTGTTCCTGGCTTTGTGATTTATCGCATTTGCAGAGTGCTTTATTTGAAACAAACTGGTCGAATCAAAGATTCGGGAAAGGTGACAGGTTCTATGTAAACTGATTAAGATCAACTGAAAAACTATTAATTCTAATTGATTAAATAAATAATAGCTAATTTGATTAGTGGGAATTCTTGAAATGGGTGATCGGAATATCATTTGTATCTGTTGTATGGCAGTTGTGACGGTTGCACATTTTTAGGTTTGCCTTATCTGCCCGTCGATCAGCCTATAGACTTAGTTTTAGGCTTTGGTTTAGGGTTAAGGCTTAGGGCATATGAATTTACTTTTCTTCTCTAATCACTCACTTTAAGATACCCGATTAGGGTGGGGTTGATAACGATCACGATTTTATAGGCACTATATTGTGAAATTGACAAAAATTAGTTGTCATGTCATTGTTGATAGTCATGGTTGTTAACGTTGACGCTAACTCTGCATAAACACAGTTTGAATAAAGCAAGATTTTTTAAAAAATTGCTGAAACTACAATTGTAATGAGATTTTTATCATCTTGAGGGTTCTCGTGATTTATTTTATACGACAACAAAAGGAGTTGACTACTGGTCAGATCGTATCGAATATGAATACTAGCTAGACAGACCGAGGGAGTATACGCTCTACTCTCTACTTGACAATAGCGTAGGTATTTTTTTATTTTTAGTATATCAAAAAGTTGTTTCGGACATCAGTGTTTTGGATGCCAGCTACTGAACGCCAGCGCTACAAACGCGATCTGATGCTACAGACTCACACTCTCAGTATTACCAGCGAACTGCCAACTATGTTCAAGAGTAAGCTTACAGAACTGGAATAGACGGGTTTGGTTTGATCATTTTTTGAAAATTACACTAAGCTATGTAGCTAAAAATGGTATGTAGCTATTGGTTGGACTAAAATGGTTGTGTTGCAGTGGCTTAGGTTCTGGTTGGGTTTTTTTATGTTTATGTTATGTTTGGTGATTCATTATTAATGGAAATTTTTGGTAGAAATTTATTAGTATAATTTATTTTAATTATGTTCTAAATGAACTAAATTTGGTCTTCAATGACATTTTTAGTACATTCTATTTTCATTTTTTAATCCGTTTTTTATTTGATTATAATTATTTTTGTTCTCTGTCCTATAAAACTACAAATTGTGACGCAAAGACGGAAAGTAAAAGTAATTTTTTGTTGAAGAATACTGCGTAAACCAAGCGAGACACAATGAAGTTTTCAATTTAGAATTAGAACGCTCCAAAAGCCTAAGATAAAAGTTAAACATAAGAATGAAATATTGTGAAAACAGAATTAGAAAGCAAATCTGAAGAAATACAACCGTTTTGTCCTCATTTCAGTCGAAAAGAAGCCCGAAACAGTGTCGGATGACAAAAAGAAACTCTATGAGGCAAAAATTGCAAAGTCGACTGACAGCAAAGCTCGAAAAATGTCAAAACAAGATGCGAAATCACCGCGAACCGACAGCAGGAGCAAATCTCAAAGACTGTCCCAATCCGATCGATCAAGCTTTGGAGACAAATCGAGCAAACGAACAGAGACAAACCCGTCAAATTAATCGATATTGTGACTGGAAAATAGAATAAATTTATAAAATTTTGGTTCAGGTTCTATTTTCTAGTGCGTACTATAATTTCGAAGAACTGTCTTTATCATACTAAAGTCTGATCAGAAACTGCTGAACACAAGACAAAACAGGTGGCATAATTTATGTAACTACACGCTGTACTCTTGATGCCCGCAATTCGTTCTTTTCGTAATGAATTGGCGTGTTTCGTTTTGTTTCAGGGTACAGCACTTTTTGGTCAGACTTTGGACACACTTACGAGATCTTTGTTTGTACTAAGCCTATAATTGATCTACTTCCCAGCTTCAGGAAATGACCCAATGATAGCTACTGTCAAAACGAACTTACTGTGACTCATATGTTTTATAAGTTCTACAGCCCCCAGGGCATAATAGGAATAGTGTCATATTTTTCCCATTATGTACTCTTGGTGCTGTCAATACCAGCTGGAGTGTAAACATGGCCGCCTGACGCCTGAGTGGTTATGTACGTAAAAATGATTTATACTTCTGATTTAATGCTGTCAGTTTTTTAGATAAAGTGACAGCCGAACTTTTTTTTCTGCACACTATAATACCATCAGCTGATTTGAGGTCACCTGTCAGTTGGTTTCCGGAAAAAAGCCTCACAGTAGGCTGAAATTCCAGTCATTTCTTGTTTTGTGCGACCTAAAATCAGTCTTGCCTAAGGATAATTATTCAACGTCATCTGGAACTGACATAGTGCCTACGTTAAAGGCAAATCTTTTTCAAGATACATAGTTACAATACGGTTTGCCTTGCCTTTGCTCAATTTATAATATATAGATTGTGCTCAGTACTATTGTGTTACTGTTTGGCAGGATAAAGGTCAACTCTAAAGCAGTGTTGCTGTCAAATTTAAGGTATCGGCTGTACAGTAGATTGGTACAGTTTTCTCAGACACCAGGTACCCCCCTCAGCCGCCCAGTCGCCCTCTTATTGCCAAAAAAGTGTGCCAAAATTGAGTGAGAAATTAAAAAAATTGCAATATTTGTGGCCGCCGCCAAAAAAGTGCATCACAAAGGAGTACATAATCGAAAAAGCGCAAAATTTTTACAGCTTTCGCCGGAAATCAAGCAAAATTCAGGACCACATTCCTCTCCGCTGGGTTCGGGCACCCCCCTCGCCGATTGCTCACGTGCATCACTGATTTTATATACCTACTATGACTGCGGAAGTGCGGAATCATGTTATTTCGACTCCGTTTTGACTACGTCGTCTGTCTTTCATGGGCTGCCATCGGCTGCAGTACCGCTTCTTCAGGTTCCACTTCCACAGGGAGAACATTACTGCTGAATGCCGCGATAAGCCTGTATTTCACACGATGGGGAAAAACATGTGGAATCCTCACGTGGGGCGCCCCATGTGGCACCACATGGGGCATCACATATGCATTCACATGATGGGGCATGAACGCGCGGGGAATTTAAATTTTCAGGCGCGTAAATGGTCAAAATACTAAGTATACGAAGGTTTTACATAGGATTTCGACATATATTATATGTGCCTTGTGCATAAATTACGTGTAATAATTTATAAATTATTAAAATTTTGTAGCTTAAATAGAATTTATGAGCTACGTACTGTTAAAAGCCGTGATAGACTAACTAAATGTGAAAAAACTAACTCAAATGATTGAGTTTAAGCCCTTAAATCGGCTTTTAAACAATTGCATAAAGTCCCATGATCATCAACAGTGCTTACTGCTTACTAATTGGCTGTCGCATGTGGTGCCACATGGAAAAACTCACGGCGAGCGATTCAGATTTTCCCCACGTGGGGCGCGCCATGGGGTGTCACACGATGACATATGGTGCCACATGGCGCCCCACGGGACACTTTATGGGGTTTCACACGGGACACCTTATGCGGTGTCACACGGTGCCAGATGGGCACCCCATGGGGCGTCACTCTCGTCATGGGGCGTGGGGCGTGCATTCTACGCTGCAAGAAGCATTGCGATGCCGACAGGAATAAATAGTCAAATGTCAAATTTACTTCCTATTGCGCCCACAAATACCATTGGGGTGGATTTCACCACGGTAGTTTTTACGTACGTGCGCATTTGATTTGCACATAATTTCATTACATTACAAAATATCTCTATGCTGCAGGTTTGAAATTTTAACTGAGCAAAAACCATGGTTTTAGAAAATTTACGAAATTATGTGCAATTCATATGAAAACGTACATACGTAAAACCATGGTTTTTAAAAACCACCATGGTGAAATCCATCCTTGGTGTCCCTAAGCGATTCTCCAAAAACTGCATAGCTAATCTACCCAATTTTTTACATGAAGATGCAGTCATTTTCAGACCGTAAACAAATTAATAGTGCAAATGCATTTGTCACTTTTACAGAGCAATTTGTCAATATATATCAGAGTCAATTTATCTTTGTGCTTGTCCGTATGCCGCGTGAGGACAAGTACAAACTTTGCTTAAGGCTTCACGACGTTGCTTGCAGTGACAATAGCAAACAACACCTGTGTGTAAGTATTTTTGTACCTATTTGTTTGAGTTTAAAATCACCGACTGAGGGCCGAAAGTTTCTTAACGTTAAGCGTTTTTCATCTGACCAGTTATGTACTTGCAACGCCTACAAATGATGCCTAATCAAGCTGCGCGGCGTTTATCGGCGCGCACGTTACGATTAAGTATCTGCGTTGCGGGTTCTAACAGGACTAACGGTTCAAAAGGGGGTCTTGTGAAATGGAGCGTAAAGTAATTAATCTAATGCTACATAGTATCTCATCTTAATACGTATGCCCCAACAACACTCACTAATTTCGGGTTCAAATATACTTTTTATAGGTTCACTCTAAATCCCAAGTATGTTACTAAGGGCCAAATCCTAAAATTGATTAAACGTATTAGATTAAAATTTGTTTTCCCAATAACTCATGACATCGTTTATGAATTCATACGCACTTCGCGATAACAATTATTTGGAGCACCTCCCGCTTGTGCACAAATTTTTTTAAGTCTACTTCAACATCGGGATCAGTTATTAGGCAAACAAATTTTAATCCAATCCGTTTAATCCATTTTAGGAATTGCCCCTAAGTTGTCTTTGGCTTGTTTTGGTAATTTCAGCTGTTTGCTGTAATAATTTCGTCAGCCGATAAATGATTAAGCAGACTATCTCACAACAAAATACAGCTTTCGGCTTTCGGCACTTTCAGTTAATTTAAAAACTAAATTAAAACTTAAATTTAAACTTCTGCATTGCCCGTGCGTCGCAAACGGATACAATGTTTTATTAGGCTAAATTGTTTTTATATTAATACAATGAATACAGTTGATTAATAAAGGTAAGCCAGTATTGGTGTCTAAAAAGTGGTGCTAGACACGATTACTTTCACTGAATTTATCACTATCTAACTTGCTAAGGCTTTTTTAATTAATAGCAGGTATTTTATCACCTGTTTTTGGTACAGGAAAGTTTGAAATAAAAGTACTTGATTAGAGGTTCAATTTTCTGCGTAGCTCCAATATTTTATTTGCTTATCCAATTCCCGCTCAAATGTTTTTATCTGTTTCCAATTTTAACGGAAGAATAGAGCTTCTGAATTGAACTGGACTAATATCTACCTGCATGCAGGATCAGTACAATCAATATTATGTCACGAAAAAACACTACAAAATAACGTCAAAACGTGTCTTTATCACATCCACATTTTCTTAAAAATACACACATTCATTTTTTTGTTTCCGAACATTTAAGGCACCTTACTTCATTCTAACCATTCATCGCCTTACTTACCATATCGAACACATTTTAGTGGTTAATACGTATAACTGCGTATGGAAACATTTTAAAACACAGAAAATATTTTATAAGCATTCGCAATATTTAAAATTTTCTGTTTACCAAATCACACTATAAATGGCTACTTACAGAATTGTTAAAGGTGAGTAGTATGAGGGCTAAGTGATTTTATTACAGTTTATCCTATTTCATGTTTTAAATTGTGAACTTTCTTGAAATATGAACTTTTTTATTAAAAAGTATATAATAAGAAGAGTATAACACTCCTTAGACCGTACCGGGGCAGTGCGGATATGCTGCACCATTCTCTACCACTAAGCTACAATTACGGCTGTTTGTACTTCATACAGCGCACACACGTTGTAATGCCTTCATTCCTGTAATATGGATTCATACCTACCAAGAGTACATAATAGCAAGAGTACATAATAGCGTCTCACTCTATATAGAAGAAGAGTGAGACACTGTCCAGCCTGCCTGTGTTGTAGCACAGGCAGATGCGCTGGTCGTTTTCAGGCTACATGTTGACATTCTATGCAACATGTGACTGACCAATCAGAAGCGAGCATCTATTCTCTGATTGGCAGACGCCTGTGCAGGTGCTCCAATCATAAAACAGGATAGGGATAAAGGTTAATAACTCATTATTTATTCACAGTCTGCTTGTAAAAACATTAAAACAGGTTTGCAAATACCTTTGGGGATATTTTGGCAAGCTTTCAGCGAAATTGATTGAGAAACTTCGAATAAATTCAAAAAAGTTTATATCTCAAAAGTTTCTCAATCAATTTCGCTGAAAGTTTGCCAAAATATCCCTAGAGGTATTTGCAAACCTTTTTTAATGTTTTTGCAAGCAGATTATAAATAAATAATGAGTTATTAAGCTTTTATCTCTATCTTAATGCTTATCAACGCATCAACGATTATATACTAAAGTGTGTTACGCAGGGAATCTACGCGCTGATTGGTCAACCACATGTTGCATAGAATGTCAACATGTAGCCTGAAAACGACCAGCGCATCTGCCTGTGCTAGAACACAGGCAGGCTGGAGAGTGTCTCACTCTTCTTCTATATAGAGTGAGAAGCTATTATGTACTCTTGATAATAGTGTCTCACTCTTTATAGAAGAAGAGTGAGACACTCTCCTTTCTGCCTGTGTTATAGCGCAGGCAGATGCGCTCGGCATTTCCAGCCCACATGTTGCCGTTTTATGCAACATGTGGGTGGCCAATCAGAAGCGACCTTTGCTTCTGATTGGCTGGACGTTTGTGCACGTGCTCTAATCAGCACGCAGGCGGCCTCACGTGCTCCAGTCAGCACACTGGCCGCCATTACAGCCATTTCATTGTTGAATTTTGCCATGATCGGTCGGGTTGGGTTTTTTTGTTTTTTGTTCCTTCTAGAGAAGGAACTATTGTTTTGAAACCAACTCTGCACAGTGTTAAACAGAGCTCTGCATGTTGGTCAACGCATATGATTAACGTGTAAACTCAGCTTGGGTAGCCTTTGCCCATTTTTTTGCAAAACACAAATTTTTGCTATTTTGCTGTTAATAATGGGCAATATAACTTTATTTATGCACTAAAATGTGCTTTTGTGTACGTTTTATGATTTTTAAATTTTTTAAAAATCGCAATTTAACAGACAATGCGCACGTGCTAATCACATGACTGTCTAGACTCAGTCATTTCTGTCTGTTGAAACAATTTGAAACACTTAGAATAAATAATAAATAACAAAATTGTGGATCCAAATTTAACATTAAATGATTAATGATATACCTATTGTAATTAAATTAATTTAAGAAATGAAAGAAAAGAAATTGTTAGTTTCGTTCAGCGTCTGAAGAAACATGTTCTCAGTAAGTTCCCTTGGTTGTAAGACAGCGTAGCCGAGTGGTCTAAGGCGCTGTTCTAGGCTGGAATAGTTTGCGCGCTAGTTCGATTCCCAGCAACTTTTTTACTTGAGAGTATTTATTTTTAGGTCAACTTGTTTGAGTTGCGAACAGAGATGCACGGGAGCAATCGGTGAGGGGGGTGCCCGAACCCTGGCGGAGAGGGGGGTGGTCCTGGTTTTGGTTTGATTTCCGGTGAAAGCCGGAAATGTTTTACACTTTTTCGATTTGTACTCATTTTTGGGGCACTTTTTTGGCTGCGGCTGAAATTTTTTGTGATTTTTTGATTTTGTACTCGTTTTAGGCACACTTTTTCGGCAATCAGAGGGGGGGGGTGGGGGTTGCAGGAGGGTGCCTGGTGTCTAAGGGGGGTTGCTGACTGCTGACCCTCTTGAGGGAGTCCCACTCACCCCCTCGTACCACCCTATGTGCATCTGTGGTTGCGAAATGATCGAGTCTGATGCGCTTTCAGTAGATGTTACTTTGCGAAAATTTTGTCAAAACAAAATCAAAGGATACGTTGCAGCGTACTGCTATGTGTTTGAACTTTGAAGATCCACTTGGCCAAGTGCGGTATCTCTTACTCAGCGAAGGAACCTTGCCCCTTTTGGGGCCTACTTGTTTTTTTTTGTTCCGAATCGTATTTTGCTTACATTTTTAATCCCTGTTTTCAGGAATTATTGCTAGTATGTGCTGAATATGTTGTTAACTGGTAAGTTAAATGTGTTTTTGACAATTTTCAGGCAATAACACGTGAGGCCGCCTGCGTGCTGATTGGAGGACGTGCACAGGCGTCCAGCCAATCAGAAACAAAGGTCGCTTCTGATTGGCTACCCACATGTTGCACAAAACGGCAACATGTGGGCTGGAAATGACGAGCGCATCTGCCTGCGCTATAACACAGGCAGAAAGGATAGTGTCTCACTCTTCTTCTATAAAGAGTGAGACACTATTATGTACTCTTGATACCTACGTACATAAACTACAAAAAACTTGCACTTAATCTGCATCTTAACTTGCATTTTCTGTTGAGTCACGCAGGACAACTTTTATGCTTGCTGAGCTTTTTTGCATTTTGCAGTATCCAGTATCCACTTTGCATACGATATATAACCGCGCACTGTGCATGCCTTGCCTGC
Source organism: Trissonchulus sp. WLG1_4 (assembly GCA_030248245.1). Taxonomy (NCBI): domain Eukaryota; kingdom Metazoa; phylum Nematoda; class Enoplea; order Enoplida; family Ironidae; genus Trissonchulus; species Trissonchulus sp. WLG1_4. Next base: position 22,107 of record JASANF010000818.1, read on the forward strand.
TTCCATTGATTAAAGTCACTGCTTGCTTTAGGCTCGGTTCACACAGACTTACTTTTTACTTTTTCCTTTTTACTTTATACTTTTACTTTTGACTTTATACTTTTTACTTTTGCAAAAGTGTTCACATAGGCTTACCTTTTACTTAAGGAACATCGCATTCAATTGGCTGGCTTTGGCGCACTTGTTACGCAAGTAGAACGCGCTTCTACTTTTACTTTTGGCCAAAAGTAAAAAGTAAAAAGTAAAAAGTACGTCTGTGTGAACCGGACCTTACTGGTGTTCGCGTCATCCTGGCCAATTCGCTACAATTCTCGATGTGGGTGCCTCCCACAACTGTGGCTTTTTGGCAATTAGGTCACAAACATGTACGCATACCTACTCTTTTTATTATATACTCTTATTATTACATAATTAAAATTTATAGCACAATCACGACAAGAATTAAAATCTGTTGAAGGTGGCGTTCTGATTAACCAGCTTTGTGCGATAAAAATGTTTCAGCCACAATATTAAGAATAAATGTTGTTTTAAACAAATTTAGCTTTCATTAAACCTACTTTGTTAAGTTTGATTTTTCAGTTATTTTTTTAGCAAAATTTTTTGAATCAATAAGTCCGATACTTTTTAAAACCGTTAAAAACGTTTAAACTAAATAAAAGTTTTTTTGTCGCGAGTAGGTATCTGTAACTTTTTAACTGTCGTTAAAAAATGCTCGTTTTTGAAAAGTGCGCTCTTGGCATGTAAGTAGGAACATAGTAAGTAAGTAGTGTGTTGGTAAACTTCAGTTTTCTGAAATTGTGATGGAGTATTTATTTGTGCGACGTTATAACTGTCAGTTACCACTGTCTATTATAAAACTCTTCCCACTATTAAAACAAATGGATGTGGTACCGAAATTATTTGAATTCTGTATCTAAATTTATGAAACCTCATTGTTGTCAATAAAATTTATAAAAACTCAAACTATCAGCTCAAACTCGACAAAAATGACTTCTTTACTAAAGTCTGACAAAAAAAGTCGCACCACTTGAGGAAACGAAACATGTGATTTCCTTACGAAAAGAACAGATCTATCAAGAGTACAGCAAGTAGTCGCAGAAGTCATGCCATTAAAACAAGTAAGTGGCACATCTATTTTTGTCAGACTTCAGATGACATTTTTTAATTTAAGCTATAGATTTTTTAAACTGATTTGGATTCGTCGTGAGGTACTAAAATGAATCACATGTTTCGTGAAGCTTCATATTTTGATTCCGCCATAAAGCTTATCAGGCGATAAGGACTGTAATGTATGTAGAAAAAAACATGTTTGCCTATTGATTTGGTTGCAAATGTGCAATAAATTTGTAACAGTAGGAAAAGTGAAATTACTACTATTTAATCAGCCAAGATCACCCAGAAACGCAAATTATGTAGCTGTAATAATTTTTTTAATCACTATTTTTACGTCAATTAATTCATCGACAAAAAACCGTATGTTAAGGGGTTAATGCCGCGGAAGCAGTCAACTTCGCAAGTCTGTAAAATTTGTTCAGTGGAGGGCTGCTTTCGGCATATTTTCAATAATTCAATCTATGTGTGTAATAACTGGTAACTCACATATGTATCGTCTTCGATAAAACAGTCTCTAATTCTATTCTACTTTGTCCCAACTGTACTTTGTCCCAATGATTATGACCGACTGTTGCGGTTTGATTGACAGGTCAATCAAATTTGAGTAGGTGGAGCGTGACCAAGGTGACGAATTGGGGGCAAAACAATTATCTAATAAATATTGGTAAAACGTAGCCAACATGGAGTCTGAAAGTGTTGATAAAAACAAAAACCTACCGCAGACGCTTGTCAATTGTAATACCACACAAAAGTATCAATAGCAAGGATCTCAGTCATAGTTTTGTTACATTCGAGAGTTGGTAGGAAATTGACTAGGTTCATTACCTATTGCTAACTGCTGTAACTTAACAATTTCTTAATATTTGATTAAATTCATCATTACAAGCATAGGTTTTGTTGTGCAACAGCAGGACTAAAATTAGGCCACTATATTCAAAGATCTGCAATTTCTGAAAAAAACAATTCGAAGATCAGTTGACTAGAATAAGCTAGCCAAGCTTTACAGCCCCAGAAGGTTCACAAGGCGCATCAAAGGGTTAAGCAGTTTGAAAATTTGACTTTTTTCATCGCAAAAGTTGCATTTTCTTCTATTATTATGTTTGATCGCAACTCTGACAGTCGAATTTTTGTGCATCAGATACATCGAATATTGTAGTTTATTTTTAGCAGTCAACTACATAATATAGGCGCATGGTTGCTGTTTTAATACTGTAGGGTGAGGTACATGTTATGCCTGAGCGATGGCGCAAAGTTTGCACAAACTTTCAACTTTGAGCGCTTATACGCAACAACGGTGCGTCCTAGACCCTTGATTAACTGAATATGTTTTGTTTACCATTACATTTTCTATTGAATGGTGGTTTTGCGAGCTCTCTACGACGCACGTAGTTCGAGCAATGGTCAAAAAACTGGATGGTGTCAAAGTTTGGCTGCCTAGAGGGAGAACCTCTGGTCGTCAAAGGGTTAATGTGCTTTACCATCTGAGGGCAGGCAGTTCGAATCCGGCTAATGACTCATGCGTTTTATGACATCATTTACCTTTTTCTTTCAATGATTAATGCCAATATATAACCGAGTCACACAACCTGCATTTTTCACCTCTGTCGGCAGCTTTTGTGAGAAAATATCTTCTTAGTTTCCAAACAAATCAATTTAAGCAAATCGTGTTTGAAATATTTATGTTTGGCCGTACCTGGCGTATGCAAAAAAATTAACTTCTCCCTCATTATTTATATAGGACTAGCAGATAGGACTAGCAGATTTTTATGTTACACTTGGACCCTGAAACGTAATTACCTAGAACAACATTTAGGTACATAGCTTAGGCAGAACTTTCATATACTTTCACATTTTACCGACATTATATGTTAGATGGCTTGTTAACCTAATGTACATACTTACATGTAAAACTATACCGCATTCGAGTAGTGTTTGGTTTTTACGCGGCCCCCTACTTTATACTATATACTATATTCGGAATCTCAGATTCCTACGTTAAACTGGGTAGGTCAAATTTCTATTGTTAATTAACACTGGAAGGGGAGGTACCTCGCTGTTGTTTCATACATTGCGCAAATAACAACATGGGGAACTCTCAAGACCTACCTACTGCTGCCCCAGAATGCAAAATTTGCAGCTTCGAGAGAGAATGGATCCACCGACCTTCGGATCAGCAATCGGATGCTCAGTAGGTGCTAAGCACACTACCATTTGAGCCAACCGAGCTGACGAAAATTTTGAATTATACAATACCTAATAAAATGCACGTTGTGTGCCAGTTGCAAACAATAGTAACAGACATTATCAATACCAATACCAACAATATCTAGTTCTTTTTTCTTGAGTTGAGAAACTACATAATAGGTAATGAACTGCATTCATTGTTTTGGATTGAATGAATCAATTGATTATGAATTGAATGCATTATCTGATTTGTAGTCAATATGAAATCTGGTACTATATTGTCCATCTACACAGCGAACGCAGCCAAACAGGGCTAGCCGAACTTTTGAGAGTCAAAGTTAACGCGTTCTTTCCAGAAGTCTTATAGTGTAGTGGTTAGCATTCAGGTTTCTGAGTCCTGTGTTGCGAGTTCAAATCTCGGTGAGACTTATTTTTCAAAAAATCTCAATATTTTTTACTTCAAAAATTTGTGTATAATTTTCTTTTTCGTTGTTGGTTGAAAGGCTTCGGAGCTACTCAGCAGTGCATGTGTGCAGAAATAGGTATTTAAGACCATTTTTCTGCAAAATATGGCCGCGTTTTATATTTCCTTTGGAATATTGACACTCAGGCCTCACAATGTAACAGCTTCCAACTCAGCAGAAGAACTTGTTCTGTTACAAGATTGTGTCCTTGCTTCATTGTACGAAAACAGTTGCGGTTGCAAACGTGAATTTATTTTCACTACGCAATATCGCTATCGTCGCGATATTTCTAGCAAGGAGCAATATCGCTGTGCGTCGCTTATTTTTTTCCGCAGTGAAGAAAGGTTTTGTTTTCGATCGAGCGGGCAAGTATGAACCACGTTTTTTACCGCGACTTGTTCTATGAGAAGTCTACAGCACATTGCAAAAAATTTCCATTTCGTTACTGGTAACGAACTTTCGTTACCAGAAAAGGACGAAGGTTCGTCCATAAGGACCAAGATTTAGTCTTAAAAGATGAAGCTTGATCCAAAAAGACAAGGTACGTATGTGCCATGGCGTGATAGGGGCGTAATAAAATGACTAGACTATATACATATATTATCATTATTACACCTAAATGTCATTGTCTTTTCTTTATGTCACATCATAACTACATACATAATCTGGCTTAAAAAAGCCGCAAATTAACAGATCATTTTTTGATCAGACATGACTCACTTTTGCCGCTGGTACCCACCCCCCCCCTAATTTCTCGCTGGCTTAACCTTCGCCTACACAAGACCTTAAATATTTAGCTTGGCAACATGTGGCGCAGTTTCGTCGAAGTTTTTAATCACTTGCGCTATTAGCGTGTTGCACAACTTTTCTGCGCAATATGTGCTAAGTTTTGCTTATAAACCCGCTTTGGCATATTATTGGTTCTTTTGTTCCAACTCAATTTAGGCTGTTTTTGGTTGACTTTACACTTATCATATGTAGGAACCATCATTCAATATTCTAGCGAACCCAGTTTGTACCACATTAGCTCAAGTTTTTTGTCTTAAATCTAAACTTTGGCTATGGTTTTTACTCAAGTTCTGTCCCAAATTCGGTTTACTTTTTTGGTTAATTGGTCCATAGCTTGGCTACTGTGTACTATTGGTGCTTTAGTATATAAATTGAAGTTTAGTTTAGATACAGTTACAGTATACAACCACCTAGTTTAGTTTGTTACACTTAGTATAACGGCTTAAATTTCGTTTAGTTTTAGTTCAAGTTATATAGGTCGTATTGGATTATTGCTAGAGTTTTATTTTTACTTATAGTATAGTTTTAGTATAGAGTTTTAGTATAACAAGCCCAGCCTGCGGCAAAACCTTCAGTAGGTATTAAGAATTATGTTCAAGTAAGCTGACCAGCAGGTCAGCTAAAACCTGTTGTGCAGCAGATAATTATCTTATTGTAAAATGTGTATGCAAAAGTTTAATGCGTTTTTATGCAATCTTACAATAAGTTGTTTATGCAAAAACTGGAAAGAGTTTTAATTATCTAACAACAAATTATGTAGGAATGGGTTGTTTTGATGAGTGAGAAGTGTATTCATTTTTTCATGACCAAAAATGACTACAGTTCGCAGGAAACATAAGATGCTGCCAACAAAATTATCTGGTCAAATGTTGGTACTATCAGCAATGTGACACACGCGCACTATGTGACACACATGAACTAAACAAACGCACATTGACATTTTTCCAGCTTACAGTGTAACTTTTGCACTAGACAATGATGTGACGCTCGCGCAGTAGCTCTAATATGCAAAGCAAACTAACGCACAGACGTACATTGCACTACAAGCCCAGTGTATTCCGTCCGCCAGAAATCAAAATTAGAGACCTGTTGTGCTGTGGAACAACAGGAAAAATGCGCTTGTTTTTCCACGAGCACGTTTTTGCAGCCTACTCAACTTTAAGTTTCTTGACCATTAAATTCAACAAGTTAAAAGCAAACTTTCCAAAAAACGATCACTTGCGTTAGTGTCCAAGCGGTGGCTGTTATTAGCCAATCAGAACTGAAAAATCAATACTTGAAAGTAATTATTAAAACTAAATAATAAAATAATGAAAAATTTTAATGCATACTTTTCACTCTTGTCGGTTATATTTATGCCTCAAAAAATCATTCTCTAAGCAAGAGCTTAATTAAGTGCCGGATATCCATAATACCGTATTGATTGCACTAATATTTTAGTCCTTAGTGTTTGAGACATGAGTGACATGTCGGTCTAAACGGACTAAAGTTGACTTCAGAATTTAGTCTTTTCTCCTTAGTCCAAACGAATTTGTCATACACACCTTAACATCAGCGAACATATATAGTTAAATCTGTTAAGCCTAATTATGCAGTTCTGCCTAGAAAGCAATGCGCTAAAAGTTAAGTTCATTTAATTTTTGGGTTTTTGAATGCATTTTAAACAAAAATTTCAAGCCGCATAGTCCGATTAAAAGTAGCTCTCTAATTTGGTAAAAAAATGGTCTTTAAGAAATAGCACACAAGGCAGTTAAAAAACTATCGATTCTGATGTGTGCAACACAATTGCCTACTAAAAGCGTATTCACACGAAAGCCCACTTTGCTCCATGGCTCAAGCCATCATCTGCTCGTGCTACCACTGATGCGCCATGGAGCAAAATTCCTTCCCGTGTATAGGCCTTAAAACTCACGAGTATTAGTAAGCGGCCGTACCTTAACTAGTTTGAGTATAACACGCCTACTAAAACAAGTTTTGTCTAGGTCGCTTTGGTATCAGCCCAAATTTTATTTGTAGAATGTCGCTCTGAATTTAGTTTAGTTTCAGTTTTAGTTAGTTGCTTATAGTGCAGCCGCCTTCATTTAGTTTTAGTATCACATACTAAAACTGGTGTCAGTTTTAGTTCTAAACAACAGCTCTACATATGTGTGTATGTATGTATGTATGTAGGTATGTATGTACTTCACAAAATTTACAATATAATAACCATGGAGAAGACCTTTGTACCCGGGACCTCTACTAATTACCAGTGAGGATTATTGTAGCATTAAATATGCAACAATGGGATGGTCAACTTTCCAGATGAAATGTTTTCGCGAACAGAGCAAAAAAATGTTGATAATTTTTCGGAATTACTTTTCTAAACCCAGACCTGTTTAGGTTTCTAATTAAATTTGCCTGGTTTAAGCTTGTTTAGGAAGTGAAATTTGTCGTTCTTTAACAGGATGGCTTTGCTTATCTTTTTTTAGGAAAGGTTTTGTCTTTTTTGTAAATAGCAATTAACTCCTAGAATTGTATTTGGTATGCAGTTTCAAATTTTGACCATGTGTTGGTTTTGTACCATTTTTCCTGTCGGCTTGTGTGTAGAAATTATCGGAAAGTTTTTTGACTAAAAAGTACATGTAAATACAAAAAACATATGTAATCTGTTTTTTAACGGTTCAACTTATATACAAGTTGAAATTGAGTGTATAAAATACAGGCCGAAAGTTTAGGAATCAATAGTATGAACGAATGACCATCTCTTCCAATTATGATAATGAGTTATTTTCTGCCCTTTTTTGCCTCTCAGAATCATATTTGGGTTGCTCTGTCATAAATTTTTAATGACAGGTCCGCGTGCGTTCTTTGAGTTATCATTAGCTCGTGCCTACAGCTATGTAACCTATAAAAATATTGGCTTAGCTTACCGGCCGGATGTTTTCAGTTACATTTTTTCCGCGCAAACAAGTGTCAATTTTGTTGAACATGAACTGCCACTTGTCTGTGAGAGAAAAATGAACTTGAAAAATTTTTTTCCTTTGATAATTAAATATAGACCAGTGAAGGGTGTTGGCGTTTGAGGCAGAAATTTTTAGTTAGATGACGCTAAGTAACCTTTTTTCTAAAATTAGAATGTATTTTAATTATGTCATATTTGTTGTTTATTTATTTTTATTCACAGGTGCGTTATTAATCCCTTGATATTTTGCCCACAAAAATTTACGACAATGCAGGAGGTATCCGTATAAGCCTAAGGTTTACTGAACATCGCTATTAATGTATATAACAAATGGATATACATAAGGTCATATGTATATCCATTTGTTATAAGTTTTAAAAATGGTCGCGGTACTCACGACTGTAACCTCCCACTTCTGCCCTAAAATATCTTAAAGTTTTACTACATAGTTACACTCAGTCATTTTATGTAGTTATATTCTTTGTTTTGGAGCGATATTTCCTAGCCTGGTATCGTTCCAAAACAACTATGAGGTGAATCTGTGCACCACCTTATGGTTGACCAGAATATTTGCAAATATACCTAAATAAAATTAGAACTGGTTCGTCAATAAAACCAAGAGTACATAATAGGGTACAATATGACACTCTTCCCTATCCTAGCTAATCGGCCCGGACGATGCTCCGGCCGAAATAGCCCTTTTACGCCTTGATTTCAGGTGGGGGTACCCCCCCCTCGAATCAAGACATGTCGCAGCGCCAGCGCACATTCGGTGGTGTCTTGATTTCAGGGGGGGTACCCCCCCCTCGTTTCAGCACACTGCCACGGTGGTGACTTGATTTCAGGGGGGGGGTACCCCCCCTCGTTTCAACACGTTACCAGCTCACCACAGAGTTCATGCTGGCAGTGTGCTGAAACGAGGGGTGGGTACCCCCCCTGAAATCAAGACACCACCGAACGTGCGCTGGCAGTGTGCTGAAACGATGGGGAGGGTACCCCCCCCCCTGAAATCAAGACACTTCCCGGATTTGAGGGGGGGGGTCACCCCCTGAAATCAAGACATGTCTTGATTCGAGGGGGGGTACCCCCACCTAAAATCAAGGCGTAAAAGGGCTATTTCGGCCGGAGCATCGTCCGGGCCGATTAGCTAGGATAGGGAAGAGTGTCATACTCTTCCCCATTATGTACTCTTGATAAAACTTGTTAACAAAATAATGACATTGTATGTTTTTTATTGTCCTAGTTTAAACAGGTCTACAGTACTTTTTTGTACTTTCAGGCAATTTTCCCAACATGAAATCAGTCTTATTGTTTATTTCTTTGCTGTTTGCAACTTCGAACGGGGAAATCTGCCTTCGCAACCCCAGAGAGACGGAGATGCAGTCTGCGGGCGGCAGCAACGGGTTTCACATCAGCATTCTGTCATATCCCATGAACGAGACAGCCCCCAGACCCGAGGGATATATCCCGGGAGAATATTACTCCAGTTAGTATAGAAAAGTTTTCTAAACGGCTGTATACTATAGGAATCGATTCATACTTACAGCCGTATGTCCGTTCAGCCGGTGGCAACATTATAAAATACATTATTAGAAGTGGGATTTGTTTGTACGTTTAACGGCTTAACGGACATAACGCTGTAAGACGGATCGACTCTTCATGTTTACAGGCTGTAAAACACATTTATGGATTATAGCACTGCTTGGCATCCACATATCTACCGTATGTCCTCGATAAAGCCCCTGTCTTGAACAGAACCCCTGCCTTGAATAGAACACCCATTCGAATCTTCGCGAAGAAATAAAAGCTCTGGGGCTATATTCGACGAAAAACGGTATTAATGATTTATACGAATGTTTCTGGGAAACTGCGAGTACATTGCGTCAGTAAACATTACAACTTTTATTGCCTTAATTTTAAATTAAATTAAAGCTTAAATTTTTTTGTGTTTTAGTAGTCCTGCAGGGATTCAAGACCAAATACACGGAGCAAACTTTTCGCGGGTTCACTTTGGTGGCGGTCCATGAGTACAACCAGTCCGTTTCTGCAGGCTCTTTCAAGGTACACCCAAATTTATTTCAAACCTGCCTTTTCAAACATTTCTACATGAGCATGTGCTTTTTACACTAAACCCCGACCCTATGGGCTAACGGTTGCAGTCAGTATTCGCTCAAACTGATTATCGGCAGCATTGGATTTTGTGTCGCGGTAAGTAACAACGGGTCAAAAAATAATATGGACGTTGTTTTTGAGTTCGTATCGCGGACAAAAGCCGTACAACTTAAAATAAGTTTTCGGATTGACTAGCGTCCTGGTAAACAACAAAGCCCTCCAAAAGAACAAACAATGACACTGGAAGATAGGATGCGGGACTAAAACACAGGGAAGGATTCTTCCTCACACGCTTTCTCATAACGTAGAGACAGTTCAAATAAACAGTCTAAGAAAAACATATGTAAGAAGAATATATTAAAATACTTTTCAATAACCTGAGCAATTACTTAACACTGCCGACGACTCAAAATATCGATCCTCTAGAGCAGTTTGTGCCACCGCGCCTCTCCCATCAAATCAGGACCCACTAACTGACCGCTTTTTTTTCTTTCCTCAACTGTTAAAGGCAGGAAGATTTCATAACTTATCAACCACAGACTTTGGTAAATGGTTCACGTTACTGTGATTATGTTTGGTCGCAGTGTTGTGCTACTAAATGCAGCTATAATCATATGACCACGAATACATAATACAATTATCATTCCTATGTACTACTATGTACATTTGGTAGGTATCACATTTCAATCCTTAGTTTTAACTTAACTCCAAATAAGGAGGTGCATTTAGTTTCAGTATTCAGTTGGCGATATATGCAAATGAAGTCATTAGGCCCAAATATTGGTTTCGAGCTTTCATGTGTACATAACATGCTTTCTTTACAAGAGACTCATTTAAAATCACTGATTTTAGATACACGACTCAAACGGCGATGTCAGATGGTCCGACCGTTGTTCCTACGCGCTGACACACACCACAGTTTATCCCAAAACCAAGGTGCAGGTCAAATGGCAAGCCCCCGCCAACAATGAGGGTTGTGTGGAGTTCAAAGCCATGGTCCTGGAGTACAGAGACATTTGGTACATTGACGATGGACCGCTCACCAAACGGTTTTGTCAAATTAGTACGTCTGATCAGTTCTGCTGCATATTGGTTGAGCGTCATTAGTTGAATAGTATTGAAAATTTTTCAGGCGTACTATACTATGTATGCACCTACATTAATCCGGCAACACTGATAAGTAGATTTCTGCCGAAAATTAATGTGTGCAAAACTAAAATGTGGACATCTGCCGAAAATTAGTCTCAGCAAAACTCAGAAGTGGAGTTTTGCTTAAATAAATTCAAGCAAAGTAAAATAGCGTTAATCAATGTAGTTTTCTAATTGAGACATACCGCTTTTTTCTCGCATTGACATGCTATTACATATTTACTTTTTTCTTCTAAAGTCTCACCAAAACCTGCCGCACCCTGACACTAAAAGAAACATGCGATTTCATTACGAAAAAACTAATTCCAAAGGCCAAGAGTACAGCCAGTATTCACAAACACACCCCTTGTTTTGTTAGGGGCGTCAGGGAACGGAACAGGAACAAAAAGGAAAGGCAAAATAAAAAGAGCCAATGGCGATGAAAAAAATTCAAATGCCACAGCGAAAATAAAGACCGAAAAACAAAAAAAAGAAATAAAAAAAAAAAAAAAAAAAAAAAAAAAAAGGAAAAAGAAAAAAAAAGAGAAAAACGGCGAAAAGAAAAAAAAAACCCAAAAAAAAACAAAAAAAAAAAAAAAAAAAAAACCCGAAAAAACAAACAAAAAAAAAAAAAAAGAAACAAACCACAAAAAGAAAAACAACGCCCACGCACACACCCAACCATTAAAGGTCCAGCAATTTGCGGTCAGACATCAGCATTCTAAAGTCTGACCAGAAATTTCTGAACCCTAAAACAAAACAGGCGGCGGTATTTTTGTGGCTACTCGCTGTACTCTTGATGCTTGCAATTTGTCCTTTTCGTAATGACATCGCGTGTTTCTTTCTGTCTTATTTTATTCAGACTTTAGTGTTGATGCTCTCATTTGAATCAGGCAAGGTATTTCATTTATTTCAGTTGGCTACGAAAACGTTATTCCTGACGATACGCAGCAAAAGTGTTGCGCCTGCGACGAAGCAAAATACGAGTTGGAGTTCGATGGCCGTTGGTCGCGGCAGACCCATCCCAGGGATTACCCCACAAGTCAGTTAGTGTTGCTTTGTTGGTCCTGAACTTGGTGGGCCGGTGGGAAAAATATTACAAAATCAGACCTAAACTTTTACGAAACTTTTTTAATTATGTTTCAATTATTTTTAATTGATTTTTTAATTTTCTATTATTACATTTTCACAAGGCGATTGCAATACTTACTGACTCGATTGCAATTAATTAATAAAAATTTAATAAATATTCTTATTTATTTTAGTTCTGTAATTCAACTCGTGAGAGGCTTGATAAAACATTTTTCATCAACAGCTACACGATTAAATTTTGTTTTTTTTTAATTTGGAGTCATCCTTGTCAGTTTCGGCCCATTTTACTAATTCAGAAATGGATACTTTATACAGTACAGTAAATACTTGAACAACTGTGACTAAAAAAGCAGCGGCTAAAACGTTTTCAGATCTTTTTTGACCTTTTAGTTGAACAATTGACGCACTTCAGCGATCTGATTGGCGCCAGTCATTCGCCAAAGTACATAATGTGGGACTACGGTAGATACGCCACAGACGGTCTGAAGGAACTGGCCGAGTGGGGCAACACGCTGCAGATGGAGGAGGAGCTGAAGGGACAGGTGGTGCAACTGGTTGTCTGCTAGCATAGTGATCTAAAGCTTGATGGTTCGATTCCTGACAGAAATATCGTTTTCTTCTAAAAAATTCAAAATTGTGATTTTTGTGCTGCACTTATAGTGACTATTCATGTATATATACATATATATATATATATATATATATATATATATATATATATATATATATATATATATATATATATATATATATATATATATATATATATATATATATATATATATATATATATATATATATATATACTTTATCTATATCACACAGTACTAATATTCCGTACTATTCGGTGTTTTGGAATAGGTATGTATATATGATTTGACTAAAATTAATCAAATCAATCAATTTAATGAAATCGTTTCAAAAATGTAAATACTGTAAAGACCATTTTGTTTCAGGGAAAAGAAATTCGCACCATTGTGAAAGCTCGAGGTCTTTGGTATCCCAGCGTTCAGGGAGTGACCAAGGCCGTTTTCAGAACAGATCCGTAAGTATTCATTGGCTTTTGAGGCTGTCACACTAAAGCCCGGTTCATACTTGTCCTTAAGGACACAGGGACAAGGACAATTTTCGGCCAACTACTGTGAACTATTGACGCACGCGTTTCGGCTAATTTTCTGCATACGATCTGCAAATGACCCCAGCAGTAATCATGCGAAAAGTTGGCTTATTTGGCCAGGAAGTTTTCTTGGAATCGCTTAAGAACAAAACGATAGGGATAAGGATAAGGACGAGTATGAACTGGGCCTAAGCTGCTGTCAACGTGGCCAAGGGCCAATCCTAAAATGAATTACACGGATTAGATTATAATTTGTTTTGCCAATAACTAATGATATGGTTTATCAATTCATACGAAAATTACGATAGCAACTATTTGTAGCTGTGCACAAAATTTTCTAAGGGCCTGTTCACAAATTCGGATTAACAGGATTAGATTAACTGGATTAACTGGAATATTTCAACACAGAAGCATGAGACCTTTCTCAAATTAGGCACAGATGCTCCTCTGGGTTATTTGCATAAACGTGCAAGTTTTTGGAAAGATACTCAAATCCTATTACGAGTTATTGTAGTTAATTCAGTTAATATAATGCCGTTAATCCGAATTTGTGAACAGCCTTTAAGTCTACCTCAACATCTTGATAAGTTATTAGGCAAGCAAATTTTAATCTAATTCGTCTAATTCATTTTAGGCATTGGCCCCAAGTATATAGTACCCGCATTATAATGCTGCAGGTCAGCATGCTAAACACCTGCTTAGATCTAGCACTGTTAAATGTTGACACACTATGTTTTCGTTCTTTTAGTAACCTTTCGACATTGTTTTTTTCAGTAACTTTTGGACCTTGGGATTTACCCATGTAGTTCTTTTGATAAGGAGCTAACACTGCTTAAAGATAGTGATTACAAATCGAGCAAATCCGTGAACACTATTTATTGTCAGAAGATTTTTAAAACCAATTAGCTGGGCTTGACTGTATAGCTTCAAATGTTTAAATCGGTTTGACATATACTTAAAAATACATATGTAGTGATTGTTTTGAGCAGACAAGAAGATGAGCCTGCGGTCAGATCCGTTAAATCCGACAATAGCACGTGATTAAATCATGTCAGTTTTAATCGGTTTAGTGCAATAATACACTTGTACATCTATAATAAATGAGAAAAAGGGTCAACGAGACTTGAGAACTGCGGTGTAGCAGTTAGTATTACCCAATTATAGATACCATCATTTCTTTTCTCTGGCAAGCATGTTGGGGCCTAGCCCGGACTGGGTTGTGGGAGTGACCAAGATTAACCTCTGTCAGAAGGACTGTGCTTGGACTCAGGAACGCACATTTGAACTGTACCCCTGGGATGCGGGGACAGACAGTGGCACCACCTATATGGTGAGGAACGATTCCCATCAGAGGAATTGGAAATAACGATTTTGCAAGTCTAATGCAGTGTTAATTTTCTGCTTGTTCTCCACTGTATATTTTGTTTTTGGTCTTGATTAATATGTCGTGGTTGCTCTTTTATGTTGTCATGCACTACAGCACCCATCAAAGTGAAGTCAGAGTCACTTGATTCCGGAGTCAAACTAAATCGTAACTACATAGTAGTTTGACTCCGGATTTAACAGTTAATAGGACTCCGCTTTGATTTCGGCATCCCTAACAAGTAATTTTGTCCGTACTCTACAGCTAGTACTAGTTTCATGCTAATTTACATAATATATCTCAAGAAAGAATAGTAGAAGGAAGGATTATTTCTTATTTTTACGGCCAGGGCTTGCTTGTTTTATGTATATCAGAGCCTAGAACATCAACAATTTAGCACAGTTGATTCTATTTACACTTCTGATAATCCACTCGTTTCTACAACAAACATTACAAAATAGAAAACCTTAAATAAAAGTAAGCACAAAAACAGTAAGAAATATTTTAGTCGCCGGTTGATTGTATTGTGTCTTCTAGTAATCATCGCACTCGTTTCGCCCACTAAAAAAAGTGTCAAAAAACCATGAAATAAAATTTCGAGAAAAGTAAAAATAATTTCCCTTTTTGTAAATAATTCAGTCCCCGAATCACCCCAGCATACCTCGCGATCCCATTCGCGCTATCACTACCTCCGAACCGGACACCTCACCCTTCTACGATCCCGACACCAAATCAATGCCGCCCTTGGCCATTCTTACCATAAGGCGACAACAGGTAAACATAAAGCCTGGAATTCACGACCTTAACACTAGCACAAAAGTTTTCCTTAAAACATATTTTTTCCTAAAATTGTTAGTATTTCAGGACCAAATTTAAGCGTTTCACTTACTTTTAAGGAAAACTTTAGTGTATGTGTTAGGTTGTGAATTCCAGCATAACTCTTTGTGTCACAGTCCTACCGCATTACCGACCAAAACTGATTGCTACAGCTCCGGAACCAAAGCGGAGTCGGAGTCACCTGCTTTAGCAGTATAAATAGTTAATAGTAAATAATAATTTTGACTACCGAATCAAGGGATTCGAAAACGGTTTTGACTCCGGAGTCTGCAGCAAGAAATTTTGGTCGATACTGTGTACATATGTCTGTTCAGTAGGCAAAATTATTACCTAAGCAAATTAAGCCATCTGAGCATATTTCATTGAACTCATAAGCTCTCATTTGGACAAAATCTTGCAATGGGAAATATTTTAATTAACAAATCTGGGTAATATTAGTAGAAGTAAAAGTTATTTCAACGCCACATTTTTGACTGAAAATTCTGGCGACAGCAAGGAAAAAATACAGTAGGATTTGTGTGAGCTAGTGTTTGCTCGGGCTAATGGAGGTTATAAGTATGTTAATATAACGATTTTGGCGGTTTCAGTTCACCTGTTGCCAAAACTCTACTTGGGATTTATAGTTCTTTACAAGATACATAAGTGTTTAAAAGAAAAAAAGCATAGAACCTAATTTCTCAATCAAGTTGTTATGTAGTTTCGTTCATTGCTACTTATTACAAACTGAATTAAAAATTAATTAAATTTAATTAATTAATTGATTTAATTAATTAATTAAATTAATCAAAATTACAAGCTGAATTGAAATTGTAGTCTACAAAATTTACATTAATTAAAGACAATTACAGTGAAAAAAATTGTTCAGTAAAAGTATTCACCTTTCATATTATATTCTTACTGTATTTTCAACTGCAGCTGTATTTTTACTGTATTTTAAACTGCAGGTGTATTCAATGGAGTGCAAAAATCAATCTTACTATGAATCCCTATCGCCATACGATGTTGCTGAAACATCAGAAGACTTGGTTTATAAGGACAAACGTATGTTCAATACTAAGTTGACTGATACATTCAAGAAGTCATACCGTAAAGAAACTCTAAGGGCCAATTCCTTTACCGGATTTAACGGACTGGACTTATTTTAGTCCGAGGTTTTGGAATGACAAATCGGACTAAACGGACTAAAAGACTTAAACTAGTCAGCGGCTTAATTTTAGTCTGACCACATTCCAAAACTACTACTGGACAACGGATTAAACATGCACGCTTAACATTAGCGTGTATAGTTAAGTCCGTTTAGTCCAATTAAAAAACAGCGCACTAAAAGTTAAGTCCGTTTGATCCGGAGGTTTTGGAATAGGATTTTTAAGAATAGTTTTTAAACCGTTTAGTCCGATCCTAATTAACCCTTTAATCCGGTAAAAGAATAGGCCCTAAGAAAGTTCATATCTTGAAAGTTTCTAAACAAATTTTACTCTCAAAGTGTTAGCAAATTGTATGTGCTGTGGCAACTTAATATGACTTGATAATGAGTTATTAACTTTTTGTTACTTTTTTACTGGCTATCATTGTATCAGCGATTTGTACTAACGTCGCGGAGAATGTACACGTGACTAGCCAGCCGTACATTTGCTTAACAAAACTTGAACAGGTAGGCCGAAAACGACGAGCGCATATGTCTGCGCATATGAACACAGGCAGGCAGGATAGTGTCTCACTCTTCTTCTATCGCAAATGACGAAACCTGTTGTGTTGATGTTTCAGCGGAATGCGGAGTAGGTGACTGGTCGTCGTGGAGCGAATGCTCTGCCACTTGCGGCAAGGGCATTCGTATGCGATCCCGCACCTACAAGAAGGCATTCAAAGCTCAAATCTCTGGGTGTCGACGACAAATGATCGAGAAACAGTTCTGTAGTGCTGAAATAGCTGAATGCGTCGGTTAGATCATTATTACTTTAGCATTTTTATTTTTATGACTTAAGAAGTGAATATCTTATTGTTTTGGTTGTCTTGTAGATATAATACTGAATGAGCAGCTGCTCGTTTGGGTAGTTCCGTTGTTGGTCTTACTTATATACACATACCTAGACAAAAAACTAAACGTTCCCCCAGAGTGTAGTCAAAAACTTTCCTTTCCGCTAAGCTCCGGTTTTTACGGACTCAATTTCGGAGATTTAAAAAAAGTACATAGCTTCAGACTCGGTCTAAAACGTTTCTTTCGAATGAAACCAAACGTTGTCATTGAAAAAATTCTGCGTATTTCAAGCAATAACATACTCGACTTGGACTGGGTTTAAGTTAAACGCGCTTTGTGAGTCTCGTCCATACGTTATTAGACCAAACCTAACACTGGCATAACTGTTTTAGGGTCAGAGGATTTCAACGAGATGTGCGTCGCTACCTCCTGGTCCGTCTGGTCGCCTTGTAGTGTGTCCTGCGGAAAGGGGTTTCGCTCGCGCACTCGGCAGTATCAAAATACCATGGCCATTAAAGCATGCAGTGTCGACCTACAGGAACGAGACATGTGCACTGGTACGCTGTGGTTTAAGCCCAGAACAAACAAAAAAAAAAAAAAAACACACCCAAAAAAAAAAAATAAAAAATTAAAAAAAAAAAATTAAATAATAAAATTATTATTTTTTTTAAATATAATAAAATAAAAAAAACAATAAAAAATTAATTAAAAAAAAAAAAAAAAAAAATATATATACTTATGTTAGCGAAATGTGGACTAAACACATTGAATAGTTACAGTACCGACCAAGCTTATTTGTTTACTGTGAAAAAAAAATTTTGTTCGTCATTGTAAAAACTGTGAAAAGATAAGATTTTAAAGCTGAAATGTTAGCAATGAAAGCTCATGTTTGTTAAGCCCCGATAAATGTAACCCTTGCGAAATATTTATCTACGTCAATATCTATTCAAACAGTGCCTAAACCTTGGTTACAAATACTGTACACCCAATAAGTAACTTTCAATTTAACAAAACCTGTTCGCCGAATGTTTCAGCTCCACAAAACATACATTCCATTTCCCACCGTAACAAAACCTGTTCGTCGAATGTTTCAGCAGATCAATTTAATGCATTTCAGGCGATCACGGCGATGATTGTTCGGAGCAGCACGACAGTCGTTGTCGCATGACGGCTTGGTCAGGTTGGTCCCCTTGCAGTGTGAGTTGTGGTCACGGCACGCGCACCCGCACCCGTCTGCTCTACGACAACGCCAACCTGCCGCACTGCCAACACGCAGCTTTTGTGCAGAAAGAACCCTGCACTGCCGAGTTCACGGACTGTGCTGCAATCGTCTACCAGCACAAAGAAGGTGGGGCGTCGCACATTGTCAGGCTTGGGTGGTAGTTCTGTTCTTTTTCTGTTTTTTCAGAAGTTTTTTTCTATAACAAAATCCGCCTTGGCGCAATAACTTCTTCAAGTTTTTGCAATCTTCTTAACAGTAAAATCTACATGTTTCCAAAGACCTGATTGAAAACGTTGTCACCAGCGACTGTGGTTTTTTCATTTTTTTAAGTAAAATATAATAGATATGAACTGTCTCATTGCCTTAAAATATATATCTATTGCTTTATTGAACAAAAACAGTTTTTACTCAGTTAGTGTTAAACTATTGCAAGTAAATTGTTCATAAAGAATATACAAAACAAAACGAAGGAACAAAATGAACAAAACTAACAAAATGAACTTCTCAAGTAGATAGTTTTATTTCGTTGCAGGCGAGTGTCAATAAGGTATGCGTCAAAACGACGTCAATTGAACTCTGCTACATATGTGTTAGCTAAAACTTATTCGAATATGTAAAAAAACTGACTGATGTGTTACTTTTTTTAACTGTAGCTTGGTTCTGGGGTAAGTTTCTGTCGAACGTCATTAATTTCTGCTTAATGTTCACACTTAACGTTCACAGCTCTACTTATCGCAACTTAACTTTTTACGTCGGTTTGAAAATTCACACTTATTTTTTCCAGACTTCTGTCTTGCTTTAAATTCACATATATAAGACGCTATATTGGGTTTGCGAAATTCACTACTTATGTTCGCCAAATTATCCGGATAACTTTTGGTTCGCAAAGTCACTTTATCTTCTTTTTCTAGTTGGTCATCAAAATTATCCCCTGATATCTTTATACTACAAATGCTTCTCGCACTCGTCAGTCCGCACTCAACACTGATCTCTCTGTAGCCTTGAAAACAAAACATGAAAAATGAAAAAAAACATTATTTTTCTAAGCCAAAAATTCTATAAACGAAAGTATAAAACGCAAACTGAGGAAAAAATAAACCAATTGAAGCTGGATCTACATAATCCAGTCTAATATAATATTGAATCTAAATCTAATGTTGACTTCAATCTATATTTCTTAACTATCTAGTATTTTTTTAGTGCTACATACATCAATTGGAATATATCTACTCTAACTCTGCCGGTAATGGTATTTCAGAAATTTGTGTGGAACCAATGCAACCGGGAGAGTGTTCGGGAACCTTTCCGCGATTTTATTACGACGCTGGACTAAAGAGCTGCAAGCGGTTTATTTACAGCGGATGCAAGGGCAACCGAAACAGATTCGAGGTGTGAAACTCAACTCAGCACTGTAAATGAGAAATAGGGCCGCGAGATTTTTTGGCTGTGGTGTAGTGGTGTTAGCATTCTCGACGTTCGCGAGTGGCCATGGTTTGATTTTAACCCTTTCGTGCCCAGCGAATCATGGGAGATACCACATACTACCATATCTGGGGCTATGCAACTTGACTAGTCTCTTCTAGCGACAGGATCTTTGAACTGTTTTTATGTGGAATTGTAGGCCTTCGCATTTGGCCGGCAATTTTTGCTCCTACTGCCACTCAGCGAAGCCTATGCTTAATTAAGCAATGTGCAAATTTGACTTTTTTCATTGCAAAAGTAGTATTTTCTTTAGTGCCACATTATGAGATTCGAATGCAACTCCGGCCGTCTGCTTTTTGTGTATTAGATACAGCAGATAACGTAGTTTATTTTTAGCATTCAACTACGGCAGGTGCACAGTTGCTGTGTTAATACTCTTGGGTGAGGTACATGCCTGAGCGATGGCGCAAATTTTTGACAAATTCTCAACTTTGAGCGCTTATAACTCAAAAACGGTGACCCTTAATCGACTAATTATGTTTTGTTCACCATTTATTTCTCCATCGAATGGTGGTTTCGCGATGTCTCTACGACGCACGTGCCACGTAGCTTGAGGAATGTCCAAAAAACTAGAAGGTGTCAGAATGAAACTGTCTAGCCAGTGATACTCTGGGCATTATAGGGTTAACATTATAGGCCTATGAGACTTAGGAGCTGCTATACAGTGCTAGTTTTCTGATCATCAAAATAATGCCTCTACTTTTTTCTTTCTTTTCATACTTTGTTTTTTTGAAGAATGCCTGATTTCCTTCAAACATTTAACACTTTTTCATTAAGCATAAGCTGAAAAATTAAAAAATTAATAAATAAAAAATATGTAGAATGTTTCACTATTACATATCTATTTAATTTAAAAATAATGTTTTAGGTTTATTTTAGTGTTAAGTCGAAAGTTTTTGTGAATCTTTTCAAACCTCTCGTGAAACCCAGCCTGTATTTCGGGAAAAACTAAAAAATATAAAGCCTGATTTTCTTCTTTTCTTTTTATTCTTTCTCAGTTCGATACTCTGCAAGACAACAGTTTTAGATCTGAAAGCCAAAAATACCAACATTTATATTTTGTTTTTATTTTAGAGCGAAGACCAGTGTGTGCAAGCATGCATTACTGGACCTAAGAACAAAGACTCAAGTTTGTTTCCTGTTTTTTATTATTTTTTAATGATGTATTAATTGATAGAAATGTAGCTTACAGTCTCCGACTCCAAACATGCAATTTCTTAAAGTGCTACCTATCAAATTCCTCAAACCATTACTAAAAGGTTAATAATTTCGCCTTAGGAAATAAAAAAATTTGACTGTTTCATTTTCTGTCTGTTTACAATAAATATACCTGAATCACGGAATGGTAGATACTTCAGTTCACAGCTATGCAGTGAGCATCTCTGCGCATACAAGCTCGGTTTAACATCTGCGTCTAGCCACAACGGTTTAATTTACATGAATGAGTGCCTTTGCTTCATCATATTGATTGATCCTTCTGGATAGGCAGGTATATATTAAGTTATAAATAAATGAATATATAATATAAGCAGTAATATATAAGCATTGTGGTATGTAAACACATTTAAGAAAGTAGACACGTTTAGAAAACCGAATTGTTTTTGTGAACACATTTTATGTAAGCATTTACCGCGTTGTTCTTATTATCTTATTATCTTTTTATTATTCGTCTCGTTGCTATGAACTGCTGAGTAGTTTTGATTTTGCTGTTAACTACATAATTGTGACTAACAATGTGATAACTAATTATTAACTACTAATTTACTAATAATCGCTCAACCTCACAGGTATGACATATTCTGTGGTGGCGAAAAAGCAGCAACATCGTTTGCGACATCAACAGCATTTACGGCAAATAATATTGGCTTCCCCTTCGCCCAATCAGCATGCAGCGTCAGAAACAGCCAATCAGATCACAGGACGATCTAAAGAAGCAACAAACTCACCCGTTCTCGCCAACTATACTAATCTGCCAAACCACAAACCGTTTTCTAACCGCATGTTTTCACATGATGCCAAGAAAAGTCAAAAATTTCAGCAAAAACTGAAGAAAATAGCTGAATTGCTCAATATTAGCGATGCTTCGTCTTTGATTAATTCGCATACTGGTGCTATTTGCGGTGAGAAAATAGTAATTGTTTCTGTTATTTTATTTTTACCTATTGTACTAACATTTGTGTGCTGCTTGGTACAATGTGACTGCTAGATTTGGTAGGTCATTGCAGTGTATTAGACCAAGCCCACAACAGTCAGTAATTTTGAGTGAACCCATTAATATTTTTCCTAATTTAAAATGAACAAAACTGTTCAGACTAAAATTCGATTACGTAATAAGTAATCACGAGTGGCATGTGTCACAGATAATTGTTAATAATTGCCATCAAAGACAAATGTAAAGCTTTGGAGCATTTTTTAGCATTTTTTTAGCAAGGCCAATTCGGAATGGAAGGGGAGGCTTGCCCCTCACTTCCATAACTTGGGGGGGCATGCTGCATCCACATCTACTGTGAAAACACTTTCCTTCAAATCTTAAGATACGCAAATTAGAAACTGACTTTATTTAGCTCGAGAAGTTGAGCACCAGACAGGCCCCAGAAAATTAGTTGTGTGACATGGTAGGTCACAGTTGTTGGCTTTACAGGATTTGGTGTCGCGTTTTATATTCGAAGAATATCCTCGGCATTGTAACAAATGTCGGAACGAAATCTATCGAAAGTCTGTTTATCCTTACTCGCAAAACGTGCTTGTTTGGGATTAAAACAAGCGTACTCATTGATTCATGTATAGCACACTAGTTGTTAGGCCTAG
Source organism: Trissonchulus sp. WLG1_4 (assembly GCA_030248245.1). Lineage (NCBI taxonomy): Eukaryota > Metazoa > Nematoda > Enoplea > Enoplida > Ironidae > Trissonchulus > Trissonchulus sp. WLG1_4. The sequence goes on from JASANF010000818.1 coordinate 44,734, forward strand.
GCTTTCTAGCTTTATGTTGCGCCTGGGAAATGTGATGTGATAAAACAAATGCAAGCACTAACGCAAGTAACGTATAGCATATTGCATTGCACACTTCACGGACAACATAGTAAACAAAATAAAAAGTAACAATACGATTTTAACATCGTATATACGATAACATTCGTAACATTCGTTTTCAAAATACGAATGGAAAATTGTATTACGGTTAAACGTATAAATACTTTTCACACGGTTCCCAGCAACAAATAAAGTTTAGCAAGTTCAAAAATTGGTTTCAAAGCAAATTTGCACCTACGACATTTTCCTATTACCACTTATTTAATTACTACTTAATTTAACTTAACCTAATTACCACTACTTAATGTTCTTGTGTTTAGTATCAGTGGAGCATTTGTCGCACGCTTTGGGTGCTGAGGACCCCGAGTTTGCAGACGCCCCCCAGGACTGTGTGATGTCCCCTTGGATGCCTTGGAGTCAGTGTTCCCGTACTTGCGGTCGTGCTTACAAGGAGCGCAGACGCATGGTTCAGGTGAATATTAATGAGCAATTCAGTTGACTCTTTAAGTAGTTTTAAGCGCTTAAGTACTAAGTATGTGTAAGTATTATAACTAGCGTTGTGTGATTGTTCTGAAATCTAAGCGGTGGAAAACAAGCTATTGGAAACAAACAAACAAACGAACAAACAAACAAACAAACAATTTTGGAAAAGGTTATAGATGGAACACGAAGGGTGGATTTCACCACGGTGGTTTTTAAAAACCATGGTTTTACGTACGTGTGCATATGATTTGCACATAATTTCATTACGAAATATCGCATGATTTGTTTCGAATTTAGCAGATTTTCTAAAACCGTGGTTTTTGCTCAGTTGAAATTTCATCAGAATAAAAACCTGCTATGCTGCAGGTTTAAAATTTCAACTGAGCAAAAACCATGGTTTTAGAAAATTTACGAAATTCATAACGAATCAGGCGATTTTTCGTAATGAAATTATGTGCAAATCATATGCACACGTACGTAAAACCATGGTTTTTAAAAACCACCGCAGTGAAATCCACCCGAATAGTCTCAGTAACTTGAACTGCATCGTTTTTTGGACAATTTTAGCTGTGCTGAGCATTTTGAAAAAACCTTGCGCATCTGACTAATACTGTTTTGGAGAAATTTGGAATTTCTACTTGCAATAGCAAACTAAAAAACGAAGTAGAAAAGTGTGCTAAAAAACTCGCAGTCTCCAGTCACACTTTTCTGACGTTTTTACTGCAAAATGCCTCCTGATATTTTATATTTTATATAAATACATTTTATATACATTTTCATTAAAATATATTCAAATTATGTAGTATTGAAATAAGTTACTCACAATTTATCGCGAATATGGCTGTAACTGAATCAGATCTATATGTGAGTGTTTGTCCATTAACCTTTTCCTTTTCCATTTTCCTTTTAAATTTGGCTCACTATATTTAGGTGTTACCCCGCAACGGTGGTGAATTGTGCCCAGTAAACAAACGCGAAAGGGTCCGGTGCAGACAACGTCCTTGTCGTAAGTCATTGATAAAACGTCCAAATAAAAATAAATAAATAAATAAAAATAGAATAAAATCATCAAAAGTTTGAGCTAATCAAGTGTCTGTGTGTTTTTGCTTCATTTAAGGCAGTAGTGTCGCCAAAGCAGTTTTGCTCATAGGCTGCAAAATGAGAACTTTTTGCTTTGAAATTGTACGTTCACTGAGAAGCTAGTGAAATGCCATATGGTGTCAAATGAATACTGCCAGACACTAGACTACCAATATCTACCAATATTTTTAACCAATCACCATTTGTGAGCCAGACATCACACAATAGAGACATAAAAGTTCAAAAAATCAAGCCAGATATCAGATTGGCCAGCTTGTGAAGTATATGTAATGTGTTGACGAACAATTTTTTGCCACAAATAAGAAAAATGAAAAATGAAGGTTCGTTTTTCATTTGATTTCAAAATAAGTGTCTAAATATTTTACAATTTATCATTATTGCTGTGAGTACTTTACAGGTTACGCACAGTTTCACAGTTCAAACAGGCATTACTCCACAACCACTCAAGCAATTTGCACTAAATTTTGTGTGCATAAACTAGAGCATATGTGCTTTTACTTTGTGTAAAGAATTTAAACAAAAAAGTTTTTTATTGTGACGAAATTATCGAATGTGAATAGGTTTTCAAAACGTCATTTTTCCGAATTTGCGACTTCACTGCTAACTGTATGCTGCATCAATTTGTCTGAAACTTGGCAAAAATAATTGTCTTAAAAAACATTTTTAGAATATATAAAGAACAATGACTTATCGTTCATTGAAAAAGTTTTATAGTCGCGCAAAGTCGACTGCTTTCGCGACACTACCCCCTTAATACGTAATTGTTTTTTTAATCAACACTGATTTAACAGCAGTAAAATAGGTTACGGTGAGTTCTGATTAAAAAACCGCTGTTGTTGAGTTGCACTCATATTTTCAGCTATGTTTTTGATCGAAAAGTCACTGAAGAAGTAAAAAATATAAAATAAACAAAAATAAAAATAAAATATGCTGAGTGCGAAAATATACTATTTTGAGGACTAAAACTTTACTTTGAAAAACGTTACATTAACTAAGGTTTTTTGAGCATTAAAGTAATGTATGTCAATAGGTAATGCTTTCATTGTCTAATAAATTGTGCTACGTCAAAAAATTCTTCAAGATTGCATATTTTTCATATCTTGGTTTTGTTGCGGTAATCCGACATGTGAAACTTTCGAAAAAATACCTGCTGAATGTTTTGGCCGCAGTCGAATAAAAAACTCATCAGAAGTAGCACTCAAAGAACCATCTTAAGCCAAAAAATTTGAGTAATTTATGCCGTTTTGTCCCTTGCCTAAATAATTTCTTCGCGTTTAGCTGCAATTTCTGGTGCTTTGCAACTAAGGATGCGAATGGACAGTGTCTTGATTTTGCTACTACTAACAACGTGTGCTGTGGAAACGTAACCTAACAAAATAAGGTGATTATTACTATTTATATTACTGTCAGTAAGGACATCATGACTATAGACCGTTTAACCTGAATTACGACAACGGCGGTCCATACAGTAGTATACCATATAATATGTACGCCTGTATAATATAATATAAGAGTCCAAAAAAAACGTAGCACCGACCAAAATTACTTGCTACAGACTCAGGAATTGAAGAGGATCGGATTCACTTGATTTTAGAGTCCAAGTGTACATAACTACATATGTACTTTGACTCCTGAATCCGAATCCGCTTGGACTGCAAAGTTTATAGCAGCAAGAAATTTTGGTCGGTATTGTATGTAATATGTGCTCTTGCTATGACAACTAACTTTTCAAAACTAAAATTATTTTTTAACCTTTATTTCTATGGTGCCCTACCACCGGTCTGTAACTTTTGATTCTGTACGATATACAAGCTGAGAGTATGTTTTCATCTTTTGTCTTTACGCTTGTGTAACCTCAGTTTCAAAGCACAGTGCCTGTATCACATGTGTTTTCAGTCCTCACATATCAGATATATGAAATACATACAAGTACTAAAAAAAGTTAGCCTGAGAGTTAAGAAATGAAATATTGCGAAAACTTTCCGGCAACGGCCAAAAACTTGACCAGAAAATAAGTAACAAAAACTAAAAATTGCAAAATTTTCTGGCTGTCGCAATCAAGGCTATCAACCTCCGCCCCTGTCTTGCCGGTTGCCCTACATTACACGGTTTATTTAACTGTAAAAAACACACTTGACTGACGTAACCCTTTCCTTCATGATTTTTTCTAAATTGCACTAAGTCCAAGCTTTGGCTGGGATTTGATCCGCTGCCACAGACTGGGCGTGCTTCCCAGTGACAACTTTGTGGCACAACTGTCACGCCAGACCTCTCGGCCACCAGCTCGCTTCACTCGGATAGGTACCTAAGGTATCCTCGTGAAAGACATAATTTTGTGAAACAGGCCGACAGCTTTCACTAGTAGGAGTGCTGATTGTTGCTGTGAAGCAACGTTACGAATGAAAGGGTTAAAAACTATCATTTTTTTCAGCTTTTGCTTGCCCAATGACGATTTGGACTCAGTGGTCGTCCTGCACGGTAAGCTGCGGTCGGGGACTTCAGAAGCGACAAAGGTATCCCAGGACCGGATTCCAGCACCGAAATTGTCCACGAAGAAAAACGCAACAAAGAACGTGTTACACAGGCACTCTGTGTGCTTAGCAATGGGTTTTACACTGTAAAAAGTGTAAAAAGTGTAACAGCTGCCCAACGATGCTGAAATCATCGTTTCATTGAGTTTCTGACAGAACTGATGAAACCCCAAAACAATCTGGTTGCCCTCAAAACAGCGAGAAAATAGTAAAAAATGACTAAAAAACAAAAAATGTTCCGCATTAAACAAGTTTGCTAAACTAGATACTATAACATGGGGAGGGGTGGATACATACCTAAGTTCAATAATGGAGCACGACACAAAAAAAGCGTTCTATTTTATTGCATATTTTACCCCTCCTTGTATGAAAAGTATATTAATTCTTCTCAAAACTTAGGTACTTTCTAAAGCAATTGCTAAACAGTTGAGAAACATCAGTTTTGTATTGTATGCAATGGTTTGCTTTTAGATAGTCTATGCAATTTTTCATTGTTTATTTCTGCCCTTATCTGCCAATGTTGTAGCAGTAGTGTACAGTAAACATAGATTTTATATCTGATTATAAATAAACGTTTTCTTATTTACGCTACAGTGTCTTCATAGAAAATGCTCTTAAACCCTTTCACCCCTTCAATTTGTCTAGCGAATGGTGGTTTTGCGAGTTCTCTACGACGCACGTAATTTGAGCAATGGCCAGAAAACTAGAAGGTGTCAGAGACTGCCCAAACCCCAAAGACAGCACTTTTGTGCGCCTAACGGTTAAAACATACCAACTGGAATTTGACACAACCTGTGCTATTTCCGTCTGTTCATTGATCAATAATAGGTGTTTCTGTAGTTGAACTGACTTAAAAAGAGGCAATTTGCAGTGGAATATGTTATTGTTTCTTATTTTCTGCCCATAAGGTGCTGGAGCAAAGGGTGATGCACAGATTCACTTCTTCCATGTGTTGAAGCCATGCCAGGCTACGGGTATCAGGGTCGGCTCCAAGACAAAGGCATACCAGCTACACACGGTGCGTTGAAACGTTAAAAATAATATTTAGGTAATTTCGAGAATACGGTCCCACATGTTAAAAATGTCAAGTTGTTATATTACAATTGTGTAGTGTTTTTTGACAAAAAAATACCAAAAAAATTGTTATTCGTTTTGTGGCGAAACTATGCTATCAACTGTGCTGCTGAAATAAAACTTTGAACCGTGTTTGGGGTGAAATTAACTGCATTTCGGTGACTTAGGTCTTTCTTCTTGTCATGCATTTTCGAATATTTGAATCTGACAAAAGGACCTAACTAGACATCTCGGGACATTATGCAAATTAGCTGCACAGTAAGAAAGGCCACGAACATGATACTACATAATAATAATTGTTAGATATTGTACTTTAACTTAAAATAGTATCTTATAGTCAGATTATTACGGGTGTTGGATTATGACAATTCGGATACTAATCAAAATTTGTTTTTATCGCCCTGAAAAATTTCTATATTTGACTTAGGTCCTTTTGGCAGAACAGGCGCGATATTAATCCCCACTTACGCTGCTCAGGCTACATGCTGTTTCACTAGTGAACACCATATACTGCTAACGTCAATGCTGAATAGGCAGTTAGCGCCCAATTTTATCATTTCAATTTTTTGCTGCCAACCCGATGTAATAATAGGCTCTGAATTCCTGAGTGGATGTGCGCTAATCTGCCGAGCCAAAAATAATGAGGCAGGATTAGTTAGGCAATATGTCGCGACACGTAAAATTCAGCCACCATCGGAAGCAAAAGTCAACAAGACGAGCAAGGATTTTTAAACACGTTTGACTACCATTAGTTTGTATTGCGACTTGCATTTCTTGTATTCCGTTAAATGCAAATGCATAGAACTGGGTACTTTTTTAGGCGTGGGTTTAAGCAGTTTAGTGTTTCTAAACGAACCACGTTCAACTGGCAAATGAAAACAGTCCAGGAAAGGGTACGACACTAAGTAGGCAGTAGGTACTTGTCAGTTTGAAGCAAATTCTGTAGTTTTATAATAATCCATGCTGCAATATCGATCCTACAGTCCTACGTCAAAAACACAAGATGCAACACGATAAAACATCAATGAAAACTAAATATACAATATAACACACTAAAGCAGTAAATTACATAAGTTTATATAATTAGCATCTGAGAAAAGCACTCATTTTTTACATGTATGTTTAACTACTTTTTTGCCTATGCTTCTATTTTTATTCACAAACTTTTTTTACTAAACGATCATATGGGAAGAAATAAGGAAAATCTTTTGATTATGATATAAGGAATTTAGTTGGTATGTAAATGACAGATATTAATAGATACTGTGAAGAAATAATGTCTCACTTCCATAATAATTCCGTATCGAAAACATCATAAAAGGTTTGCAAATACCAGTGTTAAGTATATCGACGGCCTTATAATTTCTTGTATATATATTATACATAAGATTCTTTATAATTTTTAAAGTATATTTAAAGATACAGTGTTAAATTTTAAGAATATGGACAGCAATTTTTATAAACTCATGGTTCTAAGCCTAAAGATTTCAACGCGTGCACAAAATTTGCCGGAATAGAGAATAACGCCTCGCTCCAAGCTATGTTTAAGACGCAGAATGGTTCAGTGGTAGTGTGTCCTGCTTTGGACCGAAAGGTCTCCGGTTCAAATCCTACCTGAGCTACAATGAAGCAAGGTCCACCCAGCCTGTCATCCAATATTGGTCGGCTAAATGGGGACCAGGAGTTATTCAGGGGAGGTTAGCGCAATGGGCAGAACAAAAGTTGCCTGCGCGGGTTCCCATCTGAACCACCCCGAACGGGGCATGTCTTTAAGCTATGTTTTACGGAATAGCCGCCTGGAAGTCATTCAAGCGACAAGCCCATTTTACCACAGGCGTCCCATTAGCCACAAAACCCTCAAGACCTATATAACTACATATGTACGGCCAAGAGTACATAATAGGAAGAGTATGACACTCTTCCTATTATGCCTTCGGGCGTGCGTCCAATGCGCAGCGCGAAATAGCCCGTTTATGTACGGTTTTGAGGGGGGTTACCCCCCCCCTCAACTGAAGACCCCGTACTCAACTGAGGGGGGGTACCCCCCACCCCTCAGTTCAGTACTCCGTCTTCAGTTGAGGGGGGGTAGCCCCCCTCGTTTCAAGACACTAACAAGGACTTTTGTTGATGTGCAGAAATGAGGGGGGGGTACCCCCTCCTCAACTGAAGACGGGGTACTGAACTGAGGGGTGGGTAGCGCAAGGTCTGGCTTAGTGTCTTGAAATGAGGGGGGGTACCCCCCCCCTCAATTGAAGACAGGGTACTGAACTGAGGGGGGTAGCCCCTCCTCTGTTGAGTACGGGGTATCGTTTTAAGGGGGGGTACCCCCCCTTCAGTTGAGTACGGGGTCTTCAGTTGAGGGGGGTACTCCCCTCCTCAAAACCGTACATAAAAGGCCTATTTCGCGCTGCGCATTGGACGCGCGCTGCCAGGCATAATAGGGAGAGTGTCATACTCTTCCTATTATGTACTCTTGGTACGGCCAAATCCAAAACCGGGACTAAGCTGCCCTAGAACAACAGTGACGTTGGCATGAATTTACTGACACGGAAAGGACAATGAATTATTAAAAACAGAACAGTGGGCAAGTTTATAATAAACACATCATATCGAATGGAGAAAGACTCGGTACGCTAAAAATAACGTGCGTGCCTCAGAAATTGGTCCCAACCAACCGCGCCGAAAGTTCTCTACGTGCAGAATTTTGGGTCTTGGATGCAGAACAATTTTTTATGACTTCTTACCGGTCAAGCAAAGTGCGTACAAAGAAAAAAAGCTCAAGTAACGAGTTACGACCAAGTAATTTTTTTATTCAGAATGTTTTTTCCACAACATTTACTACATAAAATGCGTAAGACCTATTGTGTGTGTGTGTGTGTGTGTGTGTGTGTGTGTGTGTGTGTGTGTGTGTGTGTGTGTGTGTCTGTATGTGTGTGTGTGTGTGTGTAATTTCCAACAATTTGACAATACAAAAATTTAGAGTTTAAAATATGAAAAAAAATTTAAAAGTTTAAAAATAAAAAAATATAAAATGTTATGTACCTCTGCAAAAAATATGAATAAAACTACAGGCTTGCTCTAAGTGGATTAATTTCACTGGCTTATGCAATGTTCTGCAATGCAAAGCCACGAGTAACACGATAAGAAATGGATCTACATAAACGCGAAGATGACCCTGCCAAATTGTGTATATTAGCTCATACGTAACTTAGAATGGACAGAGACTAGTTTGTCATAGGGTCTTATCCAAAATTGGATTTATCGGATTAGATTTAACTTTATTTCGTCAATAACGAGGCTTAAAGTACACGTAATTGGCTGAAACTTGGCACGCTTCTAGATAATCCATATATCCATATGAGACGTGTAAGGCAAAATTTCAACCGGATATTTTAATTTTCTGCTGTGTTATTAGCAAAACTAATTTAAATCTAATCCGTTAAATCCAATTTTGGATAAGGCCCATAGAAATGTCAACGTCCGGTATGTAGGTACATTCCACGCAGCTCTAAGGTACATACAAACCAGCTTTGGAATATCAGTCTAAAGATAGGCGGTTAGATTCTTTCCACGAGGAGCTTTTTTTAAGCTTCAATTTCATCACTTTAGGTGGCGCTGCACTGTATTTTACTGACCTCCATATCCTTTCAGTGCAATGAATTTGACACTATAATTCAAGGTACCTAACACAATCTCATACACATATGCGCTAAAGTATAACACGCACATAGGCAAATTTCTTACAGCCTAGTATTATAATGCCGCAGTCAAAATTATCAAAATTAAACTACTGCTGCGCTGTGGCGCAACAAAAAAGAACTGACATGAAACAAAATGGCAGATGACAAAATTAAAGGTAAACATTGTCGTTTATATAAATACGAAGTTGTATATCGCAAACTGAAAAGGAAAAGAAAAACAATAAATAAAGATTAAACTAAGCAATTTGTTTTCAAGTATTACACTTTCTGAAATTTATATGGTACACCAGATTATACTGAAACACTCATTTTTGAAACTCGCGGAGTTGTTCATTTATAGTACGGGATCAGGGGTCGCGGGTCCCCGGGACTCCCCCCCCCCGCGGGGAATTTCCACAAAAACCCCCCCCCCCTTTCACCCACAAACCCCCCCCCCCCCCTCCCTCATCCTTTTTTTTATTTTCCCCACCTTTTCCCCCCTTTCTTCTTCACACCTCCACACGCCCATACCCCCACCCCCTTTGCGTGCGGGGGGCCCGGCCGCTCCCCCGGCCCCCTTCGGTAATATCAAGAGTACATAATAGTGTCTAACTCTGTATAGAAGAAAAGTAAGACACTCTCCTTCCTGCCTGTGTTCTAGCACAGGCAGATGCGCTGCTCGATTTCAGGCCACATGTTGACGTTTTGTGCAACATGTGTCTGTCCAATCAGAAGCGAGTTCCGCTTCTGATTGGCCAGACGCCTGTGCACATGCTCCAATCAGCACTCAGGCAGACAGGTCTTCTATGGTTGCTATGGTTACGTGACTGCCGCTCGGAACACGCGTCTGGCCAATCAGAAGCGGAACTCGCTTCTGATTGGCCAGCCACATGTTGAACAAAAACTCATCATGTAACCTGAAAACGACCAGCGCATATGCATGTGCAAGAACACAGGCAGGAATGAGAGTGTCGCACTCTTCTTCATTATAGAGTGGGACGCTATTATGTATTCTTAGTAATATACATTGGTATGTATGTGTGTAGGATATTTTTATTATCAACTATATATTTGTAATATAAACTCTCAACTCAACTCAGCTGTGCTTGCATTGAACACTTTTTATGAATCTCAACCGTTGCAGCTAGTAGCTGCCAGCTACCCCAAGCATACATAACCCACTCTTGACAACAATAAATACTGTTGTCTCCGCATTACTCTTTAACGAGAAGATAGGACGGTGGCTCCTTTGCATATTCTTCCACCTCCGCATCGCCATTGGTAATCAAATATCCCACCAGTCGCAGATGTGTTGGTCGCGGCATGACTTCGGTTAGCATTTCCCTTGTTTCCAAAATATCCGGTTCCATTTCCACAGGTTCCGGTGCTGCCCGCTTTCCGTGTCTGAGACCGTCCAAACAGCCAATGCAGTCACAGCAAGCGTCACTCATTGTCAGACAGGCCGCAAAACAATTACTGGGAATTCTGGCCTGTGTCGGTTTACTTTGAAACAGCACAATGACGCATAACAGAATTGTCAGCTGGCCAATACTGAAGTAGCGTTTTATAAGTTTTGGCATTTTATGTTGTGGTGGGTCAACTGGAAATGTAACGTCTGAAACAGATGTAACTAAGTCACGTGACAAAAAGAACTATTCAAAGTGACAGTAATAGCCGACAGCGTGGCAAAAATTTTTTCTATTCAAAAGTTATTTAGTAGTCGAAACCGTTTGACTGCTACACCGGTTTGAAAAAATGAAAAAATTCTATAGTGACATTTTTAGGCTCGAACATATCTTATTACGACGAATGTAAGATGCTACTATAGTGTCATTTAAATTCAAACCGTCATAACTTGCTTCAACGTTAATGTACAAACATAAAACTGACAATTTTCAACTCAAAACAGTACGTGCTTTTGAATGATACCTTAGTTGACGTATGTATGCCATTCACGTTTAAACATTTTAATGTCCGATTCTAAATTATGACACAAGTTTAACGTCAAGTTACAGGACCATGTCATCAAGAGGCTGACTACACGTATCACACCATATGTGATCAAATCTCAATACGTTGCAATTTAAAATGCTGCTAGTTTTAAATTTTGTTGTTAAACCATAAATTTTCACGACAAGGAATGAATAAACTAGACGCACTATGCTTGTTAGTATGTTTAAACACTACCTTGATTTATTATTATTAGATTAATATGGCGACGTGACCCTGAAAGGGCATTCATTCACTGATGTTCAAAGCATGAAATAACTTTACGTTGTGATGGACGCGACCCTTTTTTCTGTTTCCTGGTCAATAAAGTTGGAGTTATTTTATTGCACAAATTATTCTTACGTTTTTTGGCCCATAAAGTCAGCGATAACCTATGGTTTTTTTGGTGTCAAATGAAAGCTGTTTCTGTATCCTAGCTGATGCCGTTAACTAGAACATTTTACTAGTCAGCTATAAAAAGTAACGGCGGAAAAAGTTTTCAAATAAACTGTATTTTTCGAAAATATCAGCTAACGGCGTTGATAACAATAATAATAATAATAAAAAATAAATGTGTCCACAGAGTTAGCCATGTAACTTTGATTGTTGCATAAAACAGCGTTCACTCCATCAGTCACCAGCAATCTGAAAGTTACATATTTTATTCTGAAATTGTATTTTGCGTTTTTCTGTAACATAAGTCAGCATTTACGTAAGAACTTTATGGCATAAAATGAAAGCCCTTCTTCTGCTCTATCTATGTAACTGTGAAAACTAGAGCACTTTATGTGATCTCTGAAAAATGTTAGGGCAAAGTTCTTTTTATAGAAAATGTTTTGTTCCAAAATCTTCTGCGGCTACTCACACGACAATCGAATACAACAAGACTAGACAAATGTTGAAACCGTCATAACTTACTTCAACTTATGTACTTCAGCAAAAATTGTAAAATTGACGGCACTCAACTCAGCAATGTTGCTGCTTTTAAATAATACTTTTGACGTTGACTGATCAACAAAAACCATTAATTTTTACTGACCATTAGTCTATTTCTACGTTATCATGCGAGCTGTCGATCATTAGTGCATACTTGATGAACGCAAGCATATAAAACAAAACAAATTTCAAGTCGATGCCATAACCCTAACAAAAAGCTCTGGAATTTTGCGCTTTGGTGATTACCTGTAATCACCTCATATTATGGAATCAAATTGCATTGTAATTCAAACTTCAAGTTTGAAAAATTTCCAAAAAAATTGGATCGTCAAACACTGATTGACCTTCATTAGTAGAATAAGTCGAAATGGTCTACACTAGACGCACTAGTTTAGTTTTAATATTAGGTATTTCATTAATGTTAATATAAGAACTTTTTCTTACTGAAAATTATTACTATTCGAGAATATTCTCGGTGCTGTCAGCATGTCGCGCTGAAATCTATCGAAAACTAGCTTAGCATCACTCGCTAAACGTGTATGCTTCATTTAAAATGGAAATCACGCCCCTTGCTATCATTTATCACGCCCCCCCTTTTGCGTCATCTCTCATTGCGTACATTCAAATCATCAGAAAAAAACAATTTGCAGTATGCGATACTCACGAAGTCACTATTGACTGATCACAACACTCTAAAAAACAAACATAAACAGCAAACCACAGGCTTATGGTCATCAGTCTTTGCCCTTGCTTCAACAGCGGTATTAAACACGTAGGAGTTTCATGCCAGAATTTTGTAATAGTAGTTTTTTCTGTGGAAAGTCAGTGAATTTTTTTAAAAATTTAAAAACTAATGTCCCGAAATTTTTAATCCAGAAATTCTAGGAATTTATCCAAGGCCATAAATTTATACCAATAACAATTATCTAGTCTTTTGTAGTCGCAGGTGAAGTCAAATTTTAATAAAATTTTGCACCTTAAATGCATGCAAAATAGACATGCTTCATTATTCACCACTAGAGCTTACTCATTTTTATTCCGCCTTTCGGAATTATTAGAATCATAAGTAACGTGTACGAAATGCATGCTAGACAGTTTGTTACGTAGACATTGGGGAGGGGGCATGACGTGCGGGGGGCATGGCCGTCGTGACATGACATCTTAACATCTGTTAGATAAAGCTTACACAACTTCTTTCTCCGTTTTCCGGCACTTATGTAAAACTTGTCATAAATTTAAAGATAATGTGTTAATTAAATGTACATAAATTTAAACTTTAATCACCACCATTGATGGCTTTAGTATGAAGTACCTGCTGTCGCTGAAATAGAAAAAGCATGCTAGAAACTTTACTATAAAGTATCGTAAAAAATTGAGTTTTTTTACATTCCTCAAAAAATTATTCATATAAGTAAAATAGCTTCAACAATAATAATAAAAAGATAGTAACATTTAAAATGAATGTATCACAATGTCGTCATTTGAAAAGAAATTTATGGCTTCTGTAGGCGAGAAAGGTGGTGATAAATTTGAGCTAATGAAATGAAAAATACCGTTTTGTGTACAAATTATTGAATTTCTTTCGTTGCAAAGTTAACCTTATGAAATATTTACAACTCGTAAGAAAATTGACACTATTAAAACTACAAAAATTATATTCAAAGGACATATTTAAAAGGTATAGCTTTTTAATGAAAATGAAGCTGTTTTTATTTTACTACGTATTAACAACAACATGAATTGAAAATGCTTATGTACTTTTAAAACCTGTTATATTATCTTGATATCCTAAAATGAATTACGTTTTATTGAAATTTGTTTTCTCAATAACATTGGTTTTGAACTTACGCAACTTTTTCCACATGAATGTTTGCGTAGTAATCCAAGATAATTTATTCATTAAAATTTTAATTTGTTAGCTATTGGAAAACTATCAAAATTATTTTGTATCTAATGCTGCGGATCATATTAATAAATACTTTGTATACACTTACGTCAACTATTATCATTACATATTTATTTTGCTCATTATAAAGTCATAATATATGTTTATGTAGTTACGGAATCTTGGCAAAATGCTGTTGTCTAAACCTTATGAGGAAAAAAGTTTAAATGCTTTGTTGTTTGAAAACAACAGTCAGTTTGATATTTTGGCAGTTAAAAAACGTTTATTTTTCCAGTAAGGTATAGCAACGCAATCTTTTTATTTTGTAGTGTTATTTTTGTCACACTAATCTAGAATGTTAACCTACCATGCATTGTCTTTTTATGGAAATTCCTCAAAAGCAGTTTGGGTTGGTACTGCTGGTGACATGAGAAGAAGCGTTTTGGCGTCTTTCAACTAACTATTAACTATTTTAACTGTCTAACTTCCTAACTATTATACACACTGTCTACTCTAGCTAGACTAAGACAACGCAATTCAATACGAAATCTATTCTATGATCACCTATAGCCTAATATGATAACACTTTGTGCTTGGAAAAATTTATTTTATCAAAGGAAGTGCTTTGTAAAACGTTTATGTCGTCAGTACCTTGTAGGATAGCGAGACCTAAACTAAACTTCATATGTTGTAAATGAGAAATAGGGCCTATCAGACTCGGGGGCTGTGGTGTAGTGGTTAGCATGCCTGACTTCGAAGCAGGTGGCCCGGGTTCGATTCCCGGCGCCTCCATCTCTTTCATTCTTTCTAAATTGGGGCCTCCTCTTTCTATCCAACATAGTGGCGACCGTGACATAGGACGGAGAGGATAGGGCCGGGTCCTCAGGACAGCCCTATCCCCGAACCGTCTTCGGAGGTGGGTTAGGAGCCCCATGCCCTGGGTTGAGGTTGGCACTTCAACCCTTACGGTACTCGTGCTGTGTGCTGTATGACTGTGTACATAGCTTCTCTAGTGTGGTCCCTCGGTTAAGGGTAATCCGAAAAACCCTCGGTTTCGGTTAGGGGTGAACCGGAGAAAACCCTCGGCTTCGGTTAGGGGTGAACCGGAGAAAACCCTCGGTTTCGGTTAGGGGTGAACCGGAGAAAACCCTCGGTTTCGGTTAAGGGTGAGCCGGCTAAAACCCTGGGGATTGGTTGAGAATCGTTCTGGATCGATCGAGAAACCCTGTGGTTGCGGGTAAGCCAGGAAATCCTGAGTGTGGTGTGATTGAAGTAGGCTTGGAGGCCTACGTGTGAATGTGCTCCGCCCTTGAGGCATCGGGTTCGCCCCGGGAGCATGAGTATCGACCGAGTATCGTTGCAGGGTCGCAACGATGTTCGAAGGGGGGACCCTGTTGTAAATGAGAAATAGGGCCTATCAGACTCGGGGGCTGTGGTGTAGTGGTTAGCATGCCTGACTTCGAAGCAGGTGGCCCGGGTTCGATTCCCGGCGCCTCCATCTCTTTCATTCTTTCTAAATTGGGGCCTCCTCTTTCTATTCAACACATACATGGCAACATTACATTCAATTTGCAACTTACTGTGATCAGCCATTAATAGAATTTTTCATGCATAATCAAACATAAGTTTTTGCACATACTTTCATTACGAAATATCGCCTGATTTTTTATGTACGAATTTCGTTAATTTCCTTAGATCACATTTTAGCTCAGTTAAAATTCAACCTGCAGCTAGTCTTTGTTATGCTGAAACTTTATCATGAGCAAAAACCAGGGTTTTAGAAATTTACAAAAATCGTACCGAGTGTAGCAATATATACTACGTAATAGAATTACATATGTGCTAATCTTATGAAAACGACAGTAAATGCATGGTTTTGAAAAAACCACCTTTGTGAAATCCAGCCCTAGATTTTTGAATTTAGAACAGAGGGTTAGGTTTTTCTGATTATTTCATATCTGTTTATGAAATCATCATAGACGCAGTGTATGCACTAGCAAACGTATGTATGTAATGAAGCATGTATGACCAAGGCAGTTCATTTAGAATTTATAGTACTAACCTAATTATGTTCTGACAAAACCTGCGCGGTTAAAATTGTGGTAAACAACATCTACTATTACTTATTAATGGGAACTAATCTAGAACGTCGTCAATTAAGTTAATACGATGATGATTACTTATCAGATCTACATTGACATCTGAATTTATGAATTTCGGCGACAAGGCGTTTACACACAGGAACTTTTGCCAATCAGTTAGACATCATACAAATCTATTATGTGTATTATATTTTTATATATTTTACGTAAGAATATAATTCTTATAACATCCTTCTACTTGTTTTTCCTATCTGGAAAGGCTGCTGGCACAAGGTTCAACCAGAAAAAACCAACTATTATTCTTCTCAGCAAGTGTAGCATTAGGTGAGTGGGTTTTGTGGCGTATAGTGGTTCTTTTCCTCAGTGCAGTGGATGGAATTGTTGGTAAAAAATAAACTTGATTAAACCGTATAATGTAAGCCGTGACCTATGGTGGCTGTAGTCCAAAGGAGAAGCAGTAGGGTTATGCAAACTTAAGTAAAGTTTAAGGTACGATTTGCAAATTTGAGTATAAACTGGATTGTGCTGAGCACAAAACACAAAAACACAAAATCACTCTAAAAAAGCACAAAACACAAATGTTCAACAGAATTCCAAAAACACAAAATTTTCATGTCTGAAAACACAGGATCAAAAGCACAAAACACAAAACACAAAAGCACAGACGAAAACACATATTTCGGAGATGAACAGAAAAGCACAAAACACTGGGCGAAAACACAAAGTACAAAACACCAAACACGAAGTATGAACCGGGCTTTAAGCGTTGTACGCAATTTAAATTTGCACACATGGTACTTAGGTAGCCCCGTTATCCTGCTACTAAGGCAGGATGTGCATTTTTTCTTTATTTTTTAATTTACTCTTTATTTGAGCATTTTGGCCATTCTGAATGCTCACACAAAAACTCTTCCAATCTACGTTATGTAATGTAGCTTCATTCTGGCAGTTTACATTTGCTTTTTGACAAACAGCTGCGCCAATGCTAGCCAATCGAGAACGACTTGCGTTAAAGAAAAAAGTAACTTTACCGTGCGGACACTTTTACTTACTTAAGTAAAAAGTACAAGTAAAAAGTATCCCTCTGTGAACGGGGCCTTAATTGCAAGACAATATTATATCTACGCACTTTGTGAATGGAGAGAATTTTAAAAAGTAAATCTCAGACAAAAATAGCTCAATAAATAACAGCCAAAAAATTGTAGAAACACAATTTATGGGAAAAATATTGGACATTTGGTAAATCGCGAACATATTGGTTGCCGCTTTTTTTCACTTGTAAATTTACATATGAAAGATTTATTATGTACATAATTGAAAACAGAATTTACAGTTAATGAAAACATACATATTTTTTTCTTAAAATCTAACTGATGTTCAGTTAGTTTATTTAAAAAAAGCTCAAACTATATTGACAGATATGAAAGTTGAAAAAATGTCTATATTAATACAGCCAGCTAGTTCTTCAGGCTGGATAATTTAATCAAATGTAAGGTTTCTCTGTAGAGAGTAAACAAGCAACCCAGCTACTTAAAATTGAGTCTAAACCAAACAACACCTACTGAGTGGCGCATACCAAGTTAGGCTTCATCAAATCATTAAGAAATGACAGCAGTCATAATTCAGAAGCCTAACACGTATACGCATATAAAATTGAAGACTCACATTGCTATAAAAAAATTGTTCCTGTGTGGGCTTAAAATCATAAAAAATAAAACATCAAATGAGGAGAATCGACAATGGCAAAATATAATAATATAAAATTAAGACATGCTTTATTGATTTTTTTGCCGACAGTATCGCTATAGTTTTGTAGCCGCCTAAGGGGGGGGGGGGGCGGGGGCTACCCATGTCAAAAATAAAAGTTCTCCAATTTTGCTTATTCTCACATGTCTTACTCCCCCAACGCACCTCTACTTTAGATAAGAACAATTAAGCTTGAAGGTGCACTTTTGGCTCAGTGCGTTTGTGAGTGTACATAGTATATACATATATTTACATAGGCAAAAGTACGCCAAAAAGCCTAAGAGTAGCCCCTTTTTAGGGTAGATGTCGCGTGTAAGCGTGCACGAGCACGAGATTTTACCCCACCCCTAGGAGCTATTTGCGCTATTTGCGCTATTATAGTTTCCAGCTCAAAAACGCCCCCCGGCTATTTGCGCTATACACGCTACGACAGGTACATACTACTAAAGTGCTATAAGCGCTATTTTTTTCGTAGGCTCAAAAAATAGCGCTTATAGCATCTGAGCGTGCTATTTGCGCTATTTAGGCGCTATTTTGTGCTATTGGCTAATTTATTGAGTAGGCGTCCACCCCCCCTCCCCCCCGGTTGTTGGGTTTGTAGGGCTTTCCATCCCTCGCTCCTATTAGTCAAAATTGTAGGCAATTACCAAACATAACTTTCCATTCTTTGCTCCTCTTAGTTACGCAAAATGAAACCCTAGAAGGGTAAAAAGATTCAGTAAGCGCCCACCCCACCACACCCCGGTATTGGGTTTGTAGGGCTTTCCATCCTTCGCTTCTAATTGTAAAAATTGCAGGCAATTTTCCAACATGATTTATTAATCAAGAAATACTTACTGATTCCAAATTGTTAATTTTAAAAATAACAAATACTCGTAACGTTAAGTAATAAAGTATTCTCCAGAATATTAATATTCTACGAAAAACAGATCATTTATAACTTACTTGTTAAGCAGGAAAAGAACGAGAAATAGTTTAAAGCTATAATGAGTTAATAATCATAATAGCACCATCTGGTGCAATAAGCGCTATTTTTTAAGCCTACGAAAAAAATAGCGCTTATAGCACTTAGATGCGCTATCGTTTTGCTATATGCGCTATTCTTTTATATCGTCGACTAGAACACTAACAAAATTTTAAAAATAATTTTAAAATTATTCTAACTTATTGAGGGTAACGAACGCGTGTAAGCGAAATCGAAATAGCACTTTTTGTGCTATAGCGCTTTTTTTATGCGCTATATGCGCTATATGCGCTATAAGCGCTATGGAATTTGCTATATGCGCTATTTGCGCTATATGCGCTATCGAAGGTGCTATATGCGCTATTTGCGCTATAGCGCTTTTTGGGGGTGCTATATGCGCTATTTGCGCTATATGCGCTATCGTAGTTGCTATATGCGCTATTTGCGCTATAGCGCTTTTTGGGGGTGCTATATGCGCTATTTGCGCTATATGCGCTATCGAAGGTGCTATATGCGCTATTTGCGCTACAGCGCTTTTTGGGGGTGCTATATGCGCTATTTGCGCTATATGCGCTATCGAAGATGCTATATGCGCTATTTGCGCTATAGCGCTTTTTGGTAGTGCTATATGCTATATAGTGCATAAATAGCGCATATAGCACAACGATAGCGCATCAAAGTGCTATAAGCGCTATTTTTTTCATAGGCTTAAAAAATAGCGCTTATAGCACCTGAGGGTGCTATTTGCGCTATTTAGGCGCTATTTTTTGCTATTGGCTAATTTATTGAAAACTTTTGTATGTTTTAGTAAGTATACGGTCCCTCAATAAACTAGAATAATTTTAAAATTATTTTCAAGTTTTTGTTTGTGTTATAGTCGACGATATAAAAAAATAGCGCATATAGCACAACGATAGCCCATCAAAGTGCTATAAGCGCTATTTTTTTCGTAGGCTTAAAAAATAGCGTTTATAGCACCTGGGGGTGCTATTTGCGCTATTTAGGCGCTATTTTTTGCTATTGGCTAATTTATTGAAAACTTTTGTATTTTTTAGTAAGTATACGGTCCCTCAATAAATTAGAATAATTTTAAAATTATTTTTTAGTTTTTGTTTGTGTTATAGTCGACGATATAAAAAATAGCGCATATAGCACAACGATAGCGCATCAAAGTGCTATAAGCGCTATTTTTTTCGTAGGCTTAAAAAATAGCGCTAATAGCATCTGACGGTGCTATTTGCGCTATTTAGGCGCTATTTTTTGCTATTGGCTAACTTATTGAAAACTTTTGTATTTTTTAGTAAGTATACGGTCCCTCAATAAACTAGAATAATTTTAAAATTATTTTTAAGTTTTTGTTTGTGTTCTGGTTGACGATTTAAAAAAATAGCGCATATAGCACAACGATAGCGCATCAAAGTGCTATAAGCGCTATTTTTTTCGTAGGTTTAAAAAATAGCGCTTATTGCACCAGATTGTGCTATTTGCGCTATGTAGGCGCTTGGACGCAGTTTGGATTGATTATTATTATATTATTATGATTATTAACTCATTATTGCTTTAAACTATTTCTCGTTCTTTTCATGCTTAACAAGTAAGTTATATATGTTTTTGGTTATTTCCTTTAATGATCTGTTTTTAGAAGAATATTAATATGCTGGAGAATACTTTATTTACCTAACGTTACGAGTATTTGTTATTTCTAAAATTAAGAATTTGGAATCAGTAAGTATTTCTTGAGTAATAAATCATGTTGGAAGATTTCCTGCAATTTTTACTATTAGAAGCGAAGAATGGAAAGCCCTACAAACCCATCACCGGGGGGCGGGCGCTTATTGAATCTTTGTACCCTTCTAGTATTTCATTTTGCGTAACCAATAAGACGAAGAATGGAAAGTCATGTTGGGTAATTGCCTACAACTTTGACTAATAGGAGCGAGGGACGGAAAGCCCTACAAACCCAACCCCGGGGGGGGGGGGGGGGGCCGACAAAACTCTTTTTACTCTTCTAGGGTTTCATTTTGCGTAACCACTAGGACGAAGAATGGAAAGTCATGTTGGGTAATTGCCTACAACTTTGACTAATAGGAACGAGGGATGGAAAGCCCTACAAACCTAACCCGGGGGGGATAGGCGCCTACTGAATCTTTTTACTCTTCTAGGGTTTCATTTTGCGTAACCAATAGGACGAAGAATGGAAATTCATGTTGGGTAATTGCCTACAAGTTTGACTAATAGGAGCGAGGGATGGAAAGCCCTACAAACCCAACCTCGGGGGGGGGGTGGAAGGAGGTGGGCGCCCACCCCCCCTACCCCCCCCACCCCTTCCCCACCCCCCCCCCCTTAAAAAGTACAAAATTTTTTAATTAAATAGCAGATAGCACAAAATAGCGCCTAAATAGCGCAAATAGCACCCTGAGGTGCTATAAGCGCTATTTTTTAAGCCTATGAAAAAATAGCGCTTATAGCACTTTGATGCGCTATCGTTTTGCTATATGCGCTATTTTTTAATATCGTCTATCAAAACACAAACTAAAAGTTTAAAAGAATTTTAAACTTACTTGAGACCGTATACTCACTAAAAAGGACGAAAATTTTCAATAAATTAGCCAATAGCGCAAAATAGCGCCTAAATAGCGTAAATAGCACCCTCGGATGCTATAAGCGCTATTTTTTAAGCCTACGAAAAAAATAGCGCTTATAGCACTTTGATGCGCTATCATTGTGCTATATGCACTATTTATGCACTATTTTTTTATATCGACGTCCAGAACACAAACAAAAGTTTTAACTTTTAAGATTCTTTTTGTTTATTGAGGGATCGTATACGTGCTAAAAAGTACAAAACTTTTCAGTAAGTTAGCCAATAGCACAAAATAGCACCTTCGATAGCACATATAGCACCCCCAAAAAGCGCTATAGTGCAAATAGCGCATATAACAAATTCCATAGCGCTTATAGCGCATAAAAAAGCGCTATAGCACAAAAAGTGCTATTTCGATTTCGCTTACACGCGTTCGTTACCCTTTTTAGAGAGTTCTAGCTCTAGTTCTAACCACATCTAGCCAATCAGGCTGAAACTTGGCATCGTAGTAGCCCACATGTCTGTGCAAAACCATGTGATCCGGATTTCTGATATGTATTTTCAATTCTAAGTGCGAGAGCGAAATGTGAAAAAATGGCCGTTTTTTGAACCCGCCAAATTTGAGTGATTTTACATTTGGCGTCACTGCGCGGGCCATGGGCAATAATTTAAAAAATGAATCAAAGAGGTTGAGATATGACGTTAGGCTATCGAATCATGTAAAAATCAGCTTCGTCACCGTTAACAAAAATTTCGAGTAAAGGGGCGCTTTGCAACCACAAAAAACGCGCCTTTTTTGCGCCTATGATTTACACGTACAATTGAATTTTTGTGAACCCTAGCAATGCGCCTTCCCTGGGGCTACATTGTGCGCAATTTTGAAGCAAATCGGAGAGCCTAAAATTTTCACTCATAGAGGTAGCCCCCCCTTTAAGGAAATGGAGCTAATTACTTGTGAAAAGAAAGTAGCCTACTTTTGGTAACGAACGCGTGTAAGCGAAATCGAAATAGCACTTTTTGTGCTATAGCGCTTTTTTATGCGCTATATGCGCTATATGCGCTATAGCGCTTTTTGGGGGTGCTATATGCGCTATTTGCGCTATATGCGCTATTGAAGGTGCTATATGCGCTATTTGCGCTATAGCGCTTTTTCGGGGTGCTATATGCGCTATTTGCGCTATATGCGCTATCGAAGGTGCTATTTGCGCTATTTGCGCTATAGGGCTTTTTGGGGGTGCTATATGCGCTATTTGCGCTATATGCGCTATCGAAGGTGCTATATGCGCTATTTGCGCTATAGCGCTTTTTGGGGGTGCTATATGCGCTATTTGCGCTATATGCGCTATCGAAGGTGCTATATGCGCTATTTGCGTTATAGCGCTTTTTGGGAGTGCTATATGCGCTATTTGCGCTATAAGCGCTATCGACGGTGCTATATGTGCTTTTTTTTGGATATGGATGAAACTTCTACAGAAAAATGGCCAGGGGGGATTTGAACCACCCATTGCTAGATTACTAGCTTAACGCTCTACCGACTGAGCTACGCTGGCCTATTGGTGTTTGTGTTGATTTACCTTAAAATAGTGATGCTGATCTTGGATAGCGCTTATAGCACCTGAGGGTGCTATTTGCGCTATTTAGGCGCTATTTTGTGCTATTGGCTAACTTATTGAAAAGTTTTGTACTTTGTACTGGAGGGGGGGGGAGCGGGAGGGGGGGAGGGGGGGGAGGGGGGGGGTACCTGTCGTTGAGTGTATAGCGCAAATAGCGGGGGGGGGGGGGGGGGGCGTTTTTGAGTTGGAAACTATATTAGCGCATATAGCGCAAATAGCGCCTAGGGGTGGGGGGGTGGCGTTTTTGAGCTGGAAAATATAATAGCGCAAATAGCGCAAATAGCGCCTAGGGGTGGGGGGGGGGGAAATCTCGTGCTCGTGCACGCTTACACGCGACATCTACCCTATTTTTTTAATTTTCGATAAAAAACAACTCAAACTTATTTTCTCGCCCTTGGAAAACGATTGTCGATCGTACTGACAGCGCGATTTACTGACCATTGCTATTTCTGGAGATAGGCTTAGTTTTTAAACACATATGCCAGCGTTGTTATTCCTTTGTGCCACAGTGCAACAGGTCTTTAAATTGAATTCTGGAAATTAATTCCGAGTTTGCGTAGCATTTGCATTTGCGTAGTCAGTGCACTTGTTTAACGTCAGTTTCATCGCCAGAGCGGTATGCTGTCTATGCGTTTTGTCTCTTTGAAAACACCTCTAACACGAAGCAGCAAGTGCTGCTATTGAGCCTGGGGTCTGTTGTTCAACTTTACAAGTCTTGCAGTTGTAATAATGCTGCAACTGACAACTCACAACAAACAAATTCGCAGCAAAATCAGATGATTTTTTACAATTTCATCACAGTACGGAATCACCACATATTGCAATTACAATTGTTACAATTGTATGTAAGACTTGTAAAGTTGAGCAACAGGCCCCTGATGGCGTTTTGTTTTAGCAAACAATTAAACATGACAGCAAAGTTAATTCATTGATACACTCCGAATTTATGTTATGGAATTCAAATCGATATTGTCGTTTAGAGTCAAAATAGTGTCTCACTTTATTTTTGAAAAAAGAGATGCAAGTTTTTGGCATTATCTGCATAGATTTTGCTCAAATTTTGTAAGAAAAGACGAAATAAAGGGCGATCTTTACATGACAATGTATACACCTGCGATAAACAGACAATGGCAAATTTCTTGTAAATTTTTAACGCAGAGAGACATATTTTTGTGGAAGCAGCAGATTTTGGACTTTTCTCAGTGAAAATTTTTCAGAACATGTCACAATTAATTTTCATTTGTCTGCCTAGAGAAATTAAAAAACCATGATTCCTTTTTGGGTTGAAAATCGTGCATGAGAAATGCAAAAAGCTATTTATTTACTAACAATATTGTTAAATAATTATGTAGTTACTTAGCAGAGTTCTTAAAGTGGGTGATCGAAAGATCTTATACATACACCTGTTGTAAGACAGTTGTGACGGTTGTATATTTTCAAGGAAGCTTTATTTGCCCTTAGATTTGGCTTCAGGCTTAGGCTTAGGGCTGAGGGCTGAATGATTAGAGTTAGGGCTTTATGCTTAGGGCTTGGTACTTGTTTTTTTCTGATCACCCACTTTTAAACACTCAGCATCATTAGGTATATCACTTGGATTACTTCTAATTTGGATAAACAAATTGTTCTAGGTTTACAAATATTTGGTTATATTGTGAAGTAGGTGTGTCTAACAAATGTGTAACCTATGTCTAACAATTGTGAAAAGTGTGAATAGACGTCCGATCATAGCTAGCCCAAAATAATGTTCTCGGCGTACACAAATTACGCTGGCATACATTATAGCAAAAAGCAGAGCAGTCGAGTCGAGCACACGAAAACATTGAGTAATTAAAAAAACAATTATGTAAGAAATATTAAATCTATTGTTAATGATTTATAAGCCATATGGCCTTACGAAAGTTAAGTTTTGCATTGCTTCTTATAAATATTGCAAAATTCAAAAAAGTAAGGTAAACTCTTGCTAAGCTGGCGCCAGGAAACAGGATTAACGACACCGATAAGCGATTAGGAATTATTTTCGTAACCTTTGACCCCCACAATAGCTGCTTTTAATACAGACTCATTTGTCTGATTAAAATATGTACTTGCTTGGCATAGTTCCTGCATAAATCAAACTTGAGTAGGCTTAATACAATACAGCTTTTATCTTTCAAAAATAGTATATTTTATTGTTAATAGAGTAAAAGATAATTCCTTCTAATGAAATGTGTCGAAAATTTACAAGTAATAGATATTGATGCTAGAGAAAACAATATCTTCTTTAACACTATCGTAGACTTATCGTTTCAGAAGCCTTGTGATAAGAAAACATAGCACAACCTTAATTACTTTCAGTATTCAAAAATGACCATGTAGGTTGTAATTTAGTAGACTTCAAATATGCTATAACAACTTTTAGTACATGCAGCGGCAACTTTTATCCTTGAATTGATTCTTTTAAAACACGCAAATAGCTCCGCCTCCGTTAAGTGGGTTCTAAATTGCCATATGGTTTTAATGAAGCCTATATGCAAAGAAATGAACGGGCTATTTTGTGATTTTAAAGTCTGCAAGCGGCAATTGGAAAACTCAGAAACCCTCAAAATATTTTTTAGATCGTTAAAAGGGTTTTTAAAGTGACATGTTATTAAACAAACAAGCAATATTTTATTTTAAGCTTAGGATATGCCATTTTTATGCATGATCTAGAGGTTTAATTTTTTTTTAATCTTGCGAATTTTTAATGCTTGTGATAAAATTCCTCTATATAGCGAATGTTACAAGACTATAACCGCCCTAAGCTTCTATTGAAAATTATTTCCAAGAATTTTGAAAAAACGTATATTTTCTTAAGAAAATAAGCCCCAATCTGTTAATGCTCCAGCTTCTAAGCGCAGCCAACCTCCAACTTACACTGAGAGAAAATTTCTAAAAATGGTGGATCGTTCACCTTTTTCCGCAAAAAACTGTCTGGATCTGCCGTTAAACTATCCTGTATCATATCTTAACATAGTCCGTGCATTTTTGAAAAAACCAGGAATAAAATAATTGAAGCAACAGCTGTCTACCGTAATTAATTCTTCGCGCATACTTTCATTACAACTACATACCTAGACTTTAATAAATACATAAAAGCACAAATTTAAGGTTTCATAATTGCAATGCTGGCAAAGAAATTCTGGCCCCCAAAATAATTAAGGAAACATACACTGGCTATCTAAAAATTACTGCTTCGCAAATTATAGCTGTTATTTGAGCATAAAAAATGACCCGTCTGGAGAAAAAACAAAAAAACAGACAATATGACAACTTCAAATTCGAAAAGATAGCTCATTTGTGGATTATGAAAAAACAACCGCAGACAGAAAAAGTAAGTGATTCAGAAAATCTGTTGTCCTGCATGAATGCATCACAAAACTTTCTAGCAAACAAGCCTGCAACAAAAAGTTAATAAAAGCTAATGCGTTGAAAGTATCAGAAAAACTAGGTTTTCACTAGGCTTAAAGAAATAAGGAACCAAAAAGTTTAAGAAAATACCCGACTGCATTACAGCATACAAAAGTTATGCTCCCTTTCTGAGTTCAAGTCTTGAGCCTAATATAGCATACATATTAATTGTATCATTATTAGTAGAGACACCCACACAATTATGCAAACATCATTGGCTGAACTTGCATCATCCCACGCTTAGTTAAATATGTAAATGTATTAGCCAATGCTTAAACACAAGTGCCTTGTTTTCATTTTTAGAAAAAAATAGATGTTTCCTTAAGAGAAGACATTATCCTTCTAGAGAAGGTAATACTGTTTTGAAACAAAGTTGATGCAGTGTTGAGCACTGCTAAACACGCTATTTTTACGCGGCGGCCTCAGCCGCCGCGTATATACTATAATACAAAATCTGATTTTGCATGTATCTTATCTTTGTGTGTAAGTTTGAACTAGCATTTAGGTAGGTCCTAGAAAAGCGCTAAATGTGTGTGCGTGTGTGTATAGTAAAGTGTTATACTGCGGCCCCCGGTCTTATGTCATCCGCGTGAGCTGGCGGGCTATCTCAATATCCGTGACCGGTGCCTAACTGTGCCGGAAGGCGCGCAGTAATAACAACTTGACGCTGAGAGCGTCGAACTACACGTCTAGAACTCGCTCAGCAACAGGTTCGGGAGCACTCTAATTATTACCCCTACGGGCCCTAGTAACACAGACACAAAGACTAAATATTAAACCAGTACACGCGAACAACAATTAAAACTAAGGCTTTATTGCCGAGCCATCAAATGCAATTTATACAGTGGAACCAATTTCGCAATAGGACAATAACAGACTATTAAGGACAATTGAAAGACAATAATGTTACGGCACTAACCCTGAGACGTCGGTATTGCAAATCGTAACTATTTCATACAAAAACTATAACTTTGCCCCCCGAGATTGAACCCACGACCGACTCTCAATTTCCCCTCAAGCCAACCAACTAGCTTGCATTGCATTCTTATTAACACTATTCCAATCTTTGTATTTTAGGCTCAGAATAGGTTTTCCCTTTTAGATTATAACTCAAAACATAATTAGAACATAATAAAACTACTTTTTAGGCTAAATTTAGGTTCTTAAAATATCACTAAAATATGTGTAATTTAGGCTTAATTGCGCGCTTATTGCTATGGCAACCAAACGTGAATAGAACTCAATGCCGAACGGAAAGCCAAAACGGCTAGGTCAGGGAGGGTAGGGCCCTGCATTTGCAACAGGTGCCCCCCTGTGCGGGTACGACGACTCTGGAGTGCCCAGCACACCTAAAACGGGTCCTACCCTTTTGACCTAGGCGTTTTCTCAAACAAAAATTTATAAAGCTATGAAACATAAAAGAGATCAAAAATTGCAATTTACACAATGGCAGAAATAAGGCACAAACTGCTATGACATCGAACGCAAACAAATAATTTTGAGCAGACATAATAAACTAGATCCAAACAAAGCATAAAACACTATTTTGAAACTATTACAACAAACAGAAAAATAACAGCAAGAGAATTTTAAGCAAACATAATTTAAACCACAACAATAAACAACAAGACTATTACGGCAAATTTAGGTGTAACTATGTGTAATTTAGTGCCCCCCAATCCTGGAGGTCTCAGCAGATTGAACCGGATTGCTGGATTCAAAACCCAGAGTGCTAATAGCAT
>JASANF010000820.1:0-39431 GCA_030248245.1 Trissonchulus sp. WLG1_4
TTACACAAATGTGAGTAAATTTGTGCCGTAAAAATTAGAGTTTGTGCCACTACTTTCTTCGCCAGCTTCACGGACCCTTTTGGTCGAACCTGAAGAAATTGTCAACAAGGGTCCCCCACATACATGGGCTTGAGGGGGTTGGGTTGGGAGGGTTTTCACCCCTCCCCCCCAGAAGGCAATTTCAGCCCCCCCTAGACCGGTGGGGTTAAATACAGTTGGGGGGGAATCGTGGACCTATTTTTTTGAGTAGAGCACCTTGGGGGAAGCATTTTTGCTTCAAGAACCCCTACTTAATTTTTTTGGATTTTCTGAGATACGACCCCCCGAAATCTGAACCCTCAGTGAGGGACATTTTCGCAATTTTTTTCCGAAGCCCTTGCATTTTCCGTTCTAATCGTGTCTAAATGGTGTCAGATTATTGTTTGCAATTTTTTAGGATCAAAACAAAGGCTCTTTGACCGGGTTCCTGTCGAAAAATTGGCCAAATTGGCCAAATTCGCCAGAAACGTCCAATTTTTGACCAAATTCAAACTTAGCCTTAATTTAGGCTTGGGCTTAGGCAGGGTTTTTTTTCAAAATCGGCACTGCGGAAATGTTGTGTAAATTAAGAATTTGCTGTGTAAATTAAGAATTTGCTGTGTAAATTAAGGGTATGTTGTGTAAATTTTTGAAAGTGTGTATTTAGGCATTTTTAGGTTAAAAAATTCTTTTTTGCACTTAAAAAACCAATATTTTGACTTTGCGACTTACGAAACTACAAATTAACAAGTAGGCCCCAAAAGGGGCAAGGTTCTTTTCCCGGTGTCTACCTTTCAGGTTTAAAAAAATTAGTTCTCTATTTCATACTTACCGTAAGCTGCTATACCTACTTCGTTTCTAACTCTACTTTATAACTAGCTTATTTTAACTTAATCTAAATACGTAGTACGTACAAAAAAGTGCTGCAGGATGTTAAGCATCCTGCTGCACGAGCCATTTGGCTCAAAGGTCGATTTGGCGATACTCGTGGGGGGACACCATAATTGAGCTAGCCCGGGATCGTAACCAGTGAAGAATGGTGGTTGATCGAGCACTGGCTGGATGTCCGGGGCCGCCGTGATCAATCATGGTCCAGTTGGCGATTAAGTGAAGTGAAGTGAAGTGAAAGGTGACACTTTGATCTGAGCTGAGAAAATCAGCTCTAAGAACAAGAAGCGATAAACACTGTTTTCTAATGGCTCTTATATACTGCTGGTGAAACATCCCGGTGCCGATTTTGAAAAAGTACATTGTTACAGCAGTGTACATCGATTATTGATTTTTCTGCATATACGCAGACAAAAATCAGCAGCCAGCTCCCAAGCTGAAAATACACGTAAAACATACTGGCTATGCAGCCTGCTCAGTAGAGTTAAACGCTATGAGCAGTTAATTTCAAAACAATAGTTCCTTCTCTAGAAGGAACAAAAATACGTACGAAAATAAAAATTATGAAGAATGAGAATAGAGTGCACGCTGTGTACCCGAAAAACGCCTTATACGCAGGTTTACACAGAGTTATACACAGGTTTACGCGGGTTTCATCAGCCAGATCCTACACATTTTTAAGTCCGGGTTTAAAACCTGCCGTGCAGCTTTGAAAGTACTTTGAAAGTATCACATATATACATGATGTAACAGCACCAAAATTTTGGGTATATACCCCTCCCCCCCTGGTGGGGGACCTCCCTCCCCTGAATCAACCAGCCCTCCTCTCCCAAGACTGACGTAATTTTTACATTTTTTTAGATAAAAGTTAGGTAAAAATCGCTTAAATTTCATCAAAAATGGCCCATTTTTAATTGCCAGTTTTAAGAAGTCCGCAGAAACTGGAGATTTTTTGTTTTTGAGTAAAAAATAAGACTTATTTTTTTTATTACAAACCGTTCACAGGCCGCAGTCGCCACTTGGAGATTTTTTGTATTTTTTACTACCAAAATAGGCAGTTTTATCAACTTTTGCGCGGAAATAGGGCTGTGTAAATCAGTGTGTATTTTTGTTTTTGTTATGTAAATTAGGCGGCCGATGTGTAAATACACCCTATTTTACACAAAAAAAACCCTGGGCTTAGGCTTAGTGTGGGGCTTAGGCTTACAGGCTTAGGCTCAGGCTTAGGCAATAAAAAACTAGGGGCCCGAATTCACATACTAAGAGTTATTCACATACGTGTTAGTATGTGAATACGGGCCTAGGTTTTCAGAATAAACTCCTGCCAGCTTAGCCTAGAGAATCCTGCCAACTAAGCCTAGACGATGCCTTAAAACATCATAGCGCACGCAAAACTATCCAAAAACAAAGATTATAGCCATTTTTGGCTTCGAACTTTGGCCGGCCTGCGTTCACTTTCAAAAACACTGAAAATGCAATTTTCAAGGGGTAATTTCTCAGAAAATCCAAATTTGTGGATAGGGTTCTATTACAAAAAATGCTTCTTTCAAGATGCTCTGCTCCAAAAAATAGGTTCACTATTCCCCCCCCCCCAACTGCACTTGATCCGACCGGTGCTTCACCCGCCCTGATTGTTTTGACGTTACTCAAAATCGGTGGCTTACAAGCCAGAAATGGTGGCTCACGAAGCGAAAATGAGCGGAAAAGGGAAAAGTTGCTCCGCACCCCCCCCCCGGTGGCTCACCCCCCTCCAGATTCGCCCGCTGTGATCAAGTGCACTTTTGGGGGGGGGGGGAAGTAGATCTGTTTTTTGGAGTAGAGCACCTCAAGGGAAGCATTTTTTTGTAATAGAACCCCTTCCTATCCATAAATTGTATTTTGTGAGAATGACCCCTTGAAAATCGCATTTTCAGTGTTTTGGAAAGTGAACGTAAGCCAAAGTTTGAAGCCAAAAATGGCCATCTTTGTTTTTGGATAGTTTTGAGTGCGTCTAGGGTTAGCTAGCAGGATTCTCTAGGCTAAGCTGGCAGGATTTTTCCTGAAAATTTTTTCCTGAAAATTTCGATTTTTTAGTACCTAAGCCTGAGCCTAAGCTTAAGCCTGAACCTAAGCCTGAGCCTGAACCTAAGCCTGATACTAAGCCTAAGCCCAAGCCTAAAGTGAGGCCCAGTTTGAATTTGGTCAAAAATTGGACGATTCTGGTGAATTTGGCCATTTTTTCGTAAGGAACGGGGTCAACGTGCCTTTGTTTTGATTCCAAATAATTGTAAACATTATTCCGACACCATTTAAACGCGTTTAGAACGGAGAAAATACGGGTTTCTGCAAAAAATTGCGAAAATGTCGCTTAGTGAGGGTTCAGATTTCGGAATGTCATATCTCAGAAAATAAAAAAATGAAATAGGGGTTCTTGAAGCAAAAATGGTTTCCCTAAGGTGTTCTACTAAAAAAATAGGTCCATTATTCTCCCCCTCCCCAACTGCATTTAAGGTGGTAGTGTCGCCAAAGCAGTTTTGCTCAATGCTCATAGGCTGCAAATTGAGAACTTTTTGCTTTGAAATTGTACGTTCACTGAGAAACTAGTGAAATGCCATATGGTGTCAAATAAATACTGCCAGACACTAGACTATCTACCAATAGTTTTAACCAATCACCATTTGTGAGCCAGACATCACACAATAGAGACATAAAAAATCAAGCCAGATATCAGATTGGCCAGCTTGTGAAGTACATGTAATGTTTTGACGCATACTTTTTTGCCACAAATAAGAAAAATGAAAAATGAAGGTTCGTTTTTCTTTTTATTTCAAAATAAGTGTAATTTTTTTACAATTTATCATTATTGCTGTGAGTACTTTACAGGTTTCGCACAGTTTCACAGTTCACACAGCCATTACTCCGCAACCACTCAAGCAATTTGCACTAAATTTTGTGTGCATAAACTACAACGTATGTCCTTTTAGTCTATGTAAACAAACTAAACAAATAAGTTGATAATTGTGACGAAAAAATCGAATGTGAATAGGTTTTTAAAACGACATTTTTCCGAATTTGCGACCTCACTGCAAACAGTATACTGCATCAATTTTGATGAAACTTGGCGAAAATACTTGCCTCAACATATATTTTCAAAATATATAAAGAACGATGTCTTATCTTTTTCTAAAAATGTTTTACAGTTACGCAAAATCGACTGCTTTCGCGACACTACCCCCTTAAATCTCAAGTCATAACATTATGCACACTACACGCATGGAGTCGGTGCTAATTGCCAGCCGCTGCAATCAGCCATGTACACGATGCACACACGGCATGTGTGTGGCTGTGTGCGCGCACTGAACACGCTTTTGCTAATTTGCATATTATGCAATGCGTGTGCAGTGCTAAGTATGCTATGCATAGTGGACTTATTTTTTGAGTAAATCACCTTAAGGGAAGCATTTTTGCTTCAAGAACCCCTATTTAATTTTTTGGATTTTCTGAGGCCTCCGTGAGGGACGTTTTCACATTTTTTCAAAAACCTGTGTTTTTTCCGTTCTAACCGTGTTTAAATGGAGTCGGAATAATGTTTACCATTTTATAGAATCAGAACAAAGGCACTTTGACGTTGGACCCCGTTCCTTCCAAAGACTGCCCAAATTCACCAGATTAGTTTAATTTTTGAGCAAATTCAAACAGGGCCTGAGTTTAGGCTTAGGTTCAGGCTTAGGCTCAGTCATTTTATATATATATATATATATATACACACATATATATAATATATATAATATATATATATATATATAATATATATATTATATATAATATATATATATATATATATATATATATATATATATATATATATATATATATATATATATATATATATATATATATACCAAAAAATCGAAATTTCTAGGAAAAGTCCTGCCAGATTAGCTACGAGAATCTTGCCAACTAATGCCTATACTAAGCCTTAAAACATCATAACTCACTCAAATTTGTCCAAAAACAATTGGCTTTTAATTTTGGTCTACGTTCACTTCCAAATACATTGAAATTGCTATTTTCTAGGTGTCATACCTCAGAAAGTCCAAACTTGTGGATAGGGGTTCTGTTACAAAAAATGCTTGCATTGATGTGCTCTACTTTAAACAATAGATCCGCTATTCCCCCCCGCCCCCCCCCCAACTGCACTTGATCCGACTTTAAATGATGAATGAATGAATATGAATGATGCCAGTTACGTCACATATTATATTTATTTTATTTATAGTTTGCCGAGCTAGACAAAAAGCAGGATGTGAGAATGCGCCGTTGGGTATTTTTGCTTGCGTCCGCAACGTTCTGTGTGGCATGCTTTTTACTGTATTCATCTTTAGAGGCAACCAGTGCGAAGAGAAAGGTCTATTATGAAAAAGAACGTGTAAGATTTTGTGTTTATCTGAGCGTGAATCCAGTTTGTGACGACCACTAACGTGAAGTGAACTTAAGCTTTTAATGTGATTCTTGAGGCTGTATATATGTACTGATTGATCTTAATTGATTTTTGAGATGTAATAATAATAATATTATCCTATTATTTTATTATCATTATCCCAATTGTATTTTGTTACTTTTTTGTATGTAAATAATGTACTTTCAGCAAGAAATTGAATATTTGGAAGAAAAGCTGAAAAAGTTAGAATCAGAGCTGAAGGCCAATGAGGGCGTTATCAGTGACATTCGCAACAAAGTCTACAAGTTGGTTGGCGGGGCAGGTCCGGTGAATGTGGAGACGATCACGTCCATTGCTGAGCTAAAGCAAGTCGTTGATGGGTATATATTGTAATGTTCATGTTATTTATTTGTTGACGTGTGGTGGGACTTTTGAATGTTCATTGTTCTTGCTTAGCGAGTTAAGTAATGTTTTCTTATGTAATCTATTAAGTGAACTATTATGTATGTGTGTTATATGTATATATTGTATATATATATATATATATATATATATATATATATATATATATTAAACTAAGAATATATATATATATATATATTTCTTTTAACATTGAATCTTAAGTTTCAGTTTTGCTCCAGTTTTACCTATTTATAATTACAAACCACTTTTAGCTGCAATGATAATTTCTCGCCTTGGCGTTGGCATGTTGCGATCGACTAGATAGTGATATTTTTTGAGCACTCCTGCCGTTGACACTAATTGAGAGACTGGTAAGTTTTAAGCATACATTTTTTCAGAAAATGGAGACCAGCCGTCAAAGTCCAAGGCGGAGCAGTAAGAACATCTGAAGCAGAGGGCGTTTGTAAATTTGCTGAAATTGAAACCCGGGATACGGATGTTCAGGTATTAGGATATGTTTGCTAGAGACTAATTTAGTCTTGTGACTCCTTTTTTAACGGTATGTACGTAGGCGAGACTCAGCCCTGGGTGTTCATTTGTTGCTGAAATTTAGACTTAAATTTTGGAACTTGAATATTGTTTAGTTGTTGAATATGCAGTTTTAATTAAGAGATGTCTATATTACATTTACGTTTTCAAGCGGTGCTTGCTATTTCTGGTCTCTGAATACATTTTACTGGATATTTTTTGTGAAATTTTAATCGGCTTTAGTCAAAATGGTCTTATTTATTTCAGATGTTGAATCTGTACGATTTGTTGTCCTTCGATAATCCAGATGGTGGGGTTTGGAAGCAAGGCTTTGATATTGAGTATAGGACAAATAATCTGAAACCTCTGACCATATTCGTTGTTCCACATTCGCACCAAGATCCGGGTTGGTACATTTTTTTAATAAAAAGTTTTATTAAAGATTTTAAGCTTTATCAATGCCAGTATATGCCTTCCAGCCCACTATTTTAGACATGATCAGCAGAGAAATCAAGGTCATGTAAGGGTTGGTTCATGATTGTCTTTTAGAGGAAATTATTATGTTTTCAAGTGGAAACGTCAAAGCTCAAACTTACTTTCGCTAGTAATTATTTAAACGTGGCCGATGTGTAAAAAGGTAATAGCAATGGTAACCCGCGGATAGATAATCATCCTTTGGCGTGTCCGCCCTTGTGTGATGAAGTAAAAATGCAGTACAAAACCACTTCTAATTTGGGAGTTATCTTGTGTGGTTGCAGGCTGGATTAAAACATTCGAGAGTTATTATGAGGACCAAACGCAGCAGGTGCTGAATGAAATGCTGAACGCGCTGTCCTCACGCCCGGACATGAAATTCATTTATGCCGAAATATCCTTTTTTGAACGGTGGTGGTCCGACTTGAATGATGTTAAACGAGCGGCTGTGAAAAGGTGAATTAGAGAAGAGTAAAGTAACAGTGCCAAACGCTAGAATACTTTTTAAATGTAGCTGTGGCTAAGGCGAGCTGCATTTTGTTGTTGAGCTTTATTTGATGTGAATTACCTGGGCTTCCTGTCGAACGTTTGCAACTTATGCGGACGGTCACACATGTCTCTTGCTGCCTATGTCTGACTTGGTAGTGTCCTGGGTTTTTTTTTTCGCTGGCAAATTTTCGCAATTTTGCGAAAAGCTTGAAATTTTTTTCGCAAAATCAAAAATTTTTTCGCAGACATACTTTTGCTACGTAATGCAGTAGACTTAACATTTAAATGTTAATAAAACATTATTCCGCCTATACAGATTAAGACTGACGCAGTTTTTACCCTTTTTGGATAAAAAGCAGCGATTTTGACATTTTTATTTAAATTTATGTAGCCTTCCTGAGAATTTTGTGTAATTTTTCACAATTTTCACATTCCATGCTCAGCCGTAAAGAAATACGAGAAGACCCGGCCAATGACCAAGTTAGGCCTTTCTTAATTGTCACCTCCGACCTATATTATACTGTCTATTAGTGTTACATGCAGTTGGGGTGATGATACATGGAAGAAAATCTGTCCCATTTACAGTCACTAGAAACATCAAGTCAACAAGTTGCACCAGAATGGGCGTAAGGGATCAGAAAATTCGGAGAAAATTTCAATTTTTAGGCCAAATTTGGTCAATTGGGGACGTATCGGAAACTTTTTCCGACTAAACCACAAAAATCAGCACATAGACCTTACGAGTTCACCTCCACTGCGTCAAAATTTTTTCGCAATTTTGCGAAAAGATTTGAAAATTTTTCGCAATCCTCAATTTTTTTTCGCAATTGCGAACGTTTTTGCGCAAAAAAAAAACCCAGGTAGTGTCTAAACTTGGATCTCGCGAATTAGTATTAGCTTCAAGTTTGGTTGATTAATACACAATGTGTAAATAAATTAATCTGATAAAACTGAGATTTGACACTATACGACCATTTTCGGAAGTGAACCCCTCCCCCAGGCTCGACACATGAAGTCTAAGTCTGAGTTAAGAGAAGGCTCTTGGTCACAATAAATGACTAAATAAGATATTATTGTCTTTTTGATCATTTGCATGTTTTAGGTTGCTGGAGAACGGTCAGTTCGAGATTGTGACGGGAGGCTGGGTGATGACGGACGAGGCCAATAGTCACTATTTCAGCATGGTGGACCAGCTGATTGAGGGGAACCAGTGGCTGAAGGAAAATGTCGGTAGGTCAGGCGGGAACAGAATAGGTGGTGAATTTGTCTGTCTGTTTCTACGTCTCCAAGTCTCCGACGTCAGCCAGCTGCTTGTACGCCCCCTGAGTTGCACTCAAGACGTACTTGTGTCTTACCTGGAGAGTCACCTTCTGCAACTCGTTTAATTAGCCGGATGGGTACAATATGTGGTATGACAATTCCTATGCTGATACAGCGAGCACTTCTTGTCCAACTTATTCAATGTACTGTATTTTATTCTGGTCGAGTGCAAAGCTTGTCATGTCTCTTGAGTTTTTGAGTCAGCTTGATTTGCTAATAGCTTGATTATCTGACTAACCCTGAATAAAATGACGTCATATCACCGCCTTAGATTACATATTATCTTAGTTATAGGATGCCTTGGGTTGAACTTTGCGACATTCAATATTAAGCCAAAAATGAGGAGGTTGATAATTTGTGTTT
The DNA here is from genome assembly GCA_030248245.1 of Trissonchulus sp. WLG1_4. Lineage (NCBI taxonomy): Eukaryota > Metazoa > Nematoda > Enoplea > Enoplida > Ironidae > Trissonchulus > Trissonchulus sp. WLG1_4. The sequence goes on from JASANF010000820.1 coordinate 8,903, forward strand.
GAGGCTTTGTCCCCCGAGTGCACTGGTCCATCGACCCGTTCGGTCTCAGTCCTACCACCGCCTTTCTGGTCAAGCAGGCCAATTTCAGCTCCATGGCTGTGCAGCGAACTCATTATGCTGTCAAAAAATTCCTGGCTCGTCAGCAAAAGCTGGAATTTCGCTGGCGACAGTTGTGGTGTATGTTTTTTGAAATTTTATCAGTGCAAATTTGAGTAGTAAATCCCTCTAATGCATAGTTTTTTGGTATTTGCATTTACATAGCTTAAATTTAAGTGGCTGCAGTTCAGGCGAACTTCAACGGTTCCGGGTCAAGTACTTTGCGAATACCGGAGTTCTGTTAGATCCCTTGTGCCTAGTTTTGGATCTATATATAGCCCAGTCATGAGTGGGGAATCAACGTTGCACAAAATCTTTCATGGCAGCATAGCATATCAACTGCACAAAATCATTCATCTCTGAATTATTAGATCCTATGAAATTGCCAGGAAGCAGAAAATTATGAAAGTTGATGGTTAATCTGAGTAATTAATAATATTCCTTAATATTATGCTGTTTACTACTACGTACTGTACTATTTACTATTATACTTACTAAATATATATTTTCTAGCTTCTTCGGGCAATGACGATATTCTCTGTCACATGTTTCCCTTCTATTCCTACGATATTCCTCACACCTGCGGCCCCGATCCCAAAATTTGCTGTCAGTTCGACTTTGCTCGCTTGCCGGGCAGTAAGATCGGCTGTCCCTGGCGTGTTCCACCTCAGCCTATAAATGGTGCTAATGTTGCTGAAAAGTAAATCTGTATATTTGTGTGCTGGGGAAAAACTCAGTATAATTTCAAGACATGGTGCGACTTGCGTAAAGTCAGTCTAACGCTAAAACCGGACTAAGATGCTAAGATGTTTGATGTGAAAAACCTGTACGCCTGTACGCACCTGTACTCACATGAAAACCCTCTGCCCACGCCCATGTGTATCCCCATCTTACTAATTGCCTTGCCCGGGCAGTCGATTCAAACACAAATTATTGCAAAATCATATCTTGGTTTTAATGGACACTACGGCATACATGTATCAGGAGAGGGATGGGGGTCGCCCTTCCCCATAGTCGAGGGCCCGGGGAGAGGGTCTCCGAAATTTGGACAAAATGGATAAAAATGGCACTTTTTTCGGAAATTTGACTAAATTTTGCAAAATGTATTGATTTTTTGTGGATTAGGTGGGGGTTCCTAAAATTTGGCCGCAGAGGCGCCCCAAAACTTTCACCCCGTTACATGTATGAGAGAATATATATTTCAGTTGCCTAACTAGTTATAAAAGATTTCATTATTCATTCCATGTTTCAGAGCAGCTGTACTGTTGGACCAGTATCGCAAAAAGTCTCAGTTGTACAAGAGCAACGTTTTGCTAATTCCACTTGGCGACGATTTCCGCTACGATCACGTGAACGAATGGGACGCGCAGTATAGCAATTATAAACTGCTGTTCGATTATATGAATTCACGCAATGATTGGAATGTAAAAGTATGAATATTATGTCAAGTTCAATTGCGAATTGAATTAAACTTGTAATTGAAAATAGTACCGCGACTCTGCATATAGTAGCGACCGTTGTAGCGTAATATTTGTTTACACAGTGCCCACTGCCCAGTGTGGCTGGTTACACGTGATATTTATGATTTTGTAATAAGTGTGGTTTGCTTTTCTTCCAATGAGTTATGCATATGCTCATTGTTTTTTCATTTGTTGCAAAAGTTATAATTATGGCATTGCAGACTTTCAGTGTAACATGATAATAACTTATGGCTAAACTATGTGTCAACCAGAAATTAGATAGTCTTTGTTACTTTGAAACTTTGCAACTTTGAAATTAATTTTTTGCAAGTTGTTGTGTGCAATATTCTTCTTGTCTGTGTAAGGATCGATTCATTCTTACAATCGTATGCCCGCTCAGCCGGAAAATCTCGAAATATTTCGTAATTTTGCCTTTCTGAACGAACATACGGCATACGGTTGTAACGATGAATCGACCCTTCCTTGATGTGGTGGATGACATCTTGCTGGGCACAATATGAGCATTTGAACTGTTGGCTGTGTAAGACTGTTAGCTATATATTATATTCGATGCAATTTAGTTGTCAAAACCACAAATCCATGTTTAGGCTCAATTTGGCACTCTGACGGACTACTTCGACGCACTCTTGCATGAAAATGACCCCCCATCGTTTCCGGCCTTATCTGGTGACTTTTTCACATACGCTGACCGCGACGATCATTACTGGAGTGGCTACTTCACTTCGCGACCCCTCTATAAACGCATGGATCGCATTCTCATGCACCATTTGCGGTATTATTATTATTGGAACTTTTTTGTCAGTCAGTACTTGTCAGTACTATCCGCTTGTTCTATGCATTTTCATCATAATTTTTTTGAATAGCCTCGCTAACGCGTTTAGTTTGTGCCTTTCACGTGAATGAATTTTTAGGCCACGTTTTGGAATGTTGAATTTAGTTAAATAAAACTTTTATTAGACAAGTTGTTGGTAGTCTTTGCTGATGAAATATTATAAAATATGCTGTTCTCTTAACAATGAACGCGTATAATTTTGTATTCACTTAACAATGAACGCGTTGAAATAGCTTTTTCATTAGTAAGAATTCGCCGTTGACAGTTTTTTAGTTGTTGTATCCACTGACCTAGACTCAGATACCATAATAGAGAAATATAACAATAAACCATCTGACCAATCAAAATAGAGTATTGTCGGCCGTCCCGGACCAATCAAATGGTTGTATTTTCAGCGGTGCGGAAATCCTGTACAGCCTTACGCTGATTAGAATGGCTCACAACGTTGCCTCTGCCTATCCGTTTGAAGCACTGTTTACCAGACTAGTGCGGGCCCGTCGGGCTTTAGGTTTGTTTGTTCTCTTGAGTCTTGGGGACTTCTTTTGGTTATTTTTGTGGTTTTTGGTATTGTTTGCTTTGTTTATCTTTTTGTTGTGTGTTTGTTTTCTTTTTATTATAATTACTACAGGATATGGCGTAGATTACTTAGGTGGACTTTTGAGGATAGATAGAATAGTTCTTTTTGTTACTGTTTGCTTTGTTTTTGTGAGCACATTGTCTTCGACTTGGAGATCCAGAAACTTTAGGCAAAATTTTGAGCTAAAATGTTACTACTGATTTTGAGCTAAAATGCCAAATTGTTGAAACTTGTAAAGGTTTGTAATTTGAGCTGGAACCTTGATTTTTGGCAACCACATAAACGAAATACTTGAAATCTAGCAGTTTTTAGTTAGTCAAAAAAATACACAAAAATAAATCTATTTGTATTTTCGTTATACAACTTTAGCTTTTTGTTGGAATGTAAATAGACTTTTGAACCTTGGATCAGCCTTAATTTAGCATTTTTGATTTTTAGGTCTTTTCCAGCATCACGACGGAATCACCGGCACAGCCAAAGACTTTGTCATGCTGAACTATGCTGAAAAGTTTGTAAATCCATATTTTTTAGATTTTGTGAATGACTGAGAGATGTTCCAGATGCAGAGAAACTTTTTCATATTTGTAAGGCTTTTATTGACAGCCACACTGTGTCATTGCAGCTATCAGGCTGGAAAAATGATGAAAAAACTCTGCTACGTCGTAACTCTGATTTGTAGTAACTATGTGCTTTAAATTTGAGCCTGAACGTACGGCCAGCAAAACTATGACTAGACTTTTACTCGACATAATGATTGGGTGGGATGCACAATAGTTCAGTCTGAAGCGCAACCAAATGTAGATACTCTATTTCACAAAAAATATATGATCAAATGATGACAAACTGAACAAAGTTTTCATCTTTTCCGGGAGCTCCATTTTTTGGGGTTACGTAATCAGGCCCCCCGAGGGGTCATAGGGTCACCAAGTTTGGGTGGTGGAAGTACTTGTGGTGTAGGGCAAGTAAACTGCTGTTGTACTTTCAGAATGGTGCAAGCATTGCAGGATTGCATTGTGGTAATTTCCAACGCAGCTTACATGTTGCTGGGCCCCACTGAGCCCGTTTTCAACATGGAAAATAGCAATCTGATCTTTCAAATGGTTAGCCGTTTATTGCCCATAAAGGCGTAGTAATGTTCTAATTTTCATGATAAATGGACGTACTATTTTTCCTGCCGCCGCCTCAGCGGCGGCAGGCCTTTATACTGCTTTCTCAACTTAAAGGCAAAATTGACCAAAAGCATATTTTACGTGCTATTCCTTTAGGATGGGAGGTGCTGGCTTTACATGCTGGTTTTTAAACAAAAAAGCTCAAAAATACGTTTTTTGTTCATTGTTTCATAAAAAACGGTATATAACTACATAAATAACTAGAAGTTTAAAAGTATCTGTATCGATGCTGTAGTATCTATTATTCAGTTTCCCAGTATGTTGCCCCCTTGTGCATATTTAAAATTTTAAGCTATAAAAGTTTTGACACCCGTAACTGAATCACTTCTTTGAAGCACTGCCGCCGAAATGATATGTTGCCATAATACTTTGAAAAAAAGTGACGTATTTGTCAATATAAAAAGAAAAGGTTAATTAAGAATAAACTAGTAAAATATTACAAAATTTACCTAGATTTTAAAAAGTATAATGCGCAGTGTATAGGTATATTCCACTACAATGATTACTTGAGCATGGCTATTGACCATTAAAATGAAATTAAACACGAAATTTTGTTTCATTCACGCAATTCGGTCGGTTGAAGTTGAGTAAAAGTTTTATTTTTAAAAAAGTAAAAGTTTAAGTAAAAATAAAATTTTCGTCCCTTCTCTATTTCCTTCTGGATGATTTTCTTTTAACCAAAAACGTTTGGAAGATTAACAAAATTATTTTAATGAGTCCAAAAAAAGTTAAACTTTTGACTATTTAAAACCATACATATACACGGGGTCTCGGTCTGGGGGGGTTTCTTCTCCCTCAATTTTCTACTTCTTAGGGGGGGGTGGCCATTTTTTGTTTCAAGGGAGGGGGGCCCCCCTACTACAAAAAACGCAAATTTTCTCTACAAACTTCTCCCCCCAAATCCCCCTTCCTTCCCCCCCTTTAAAACATCTTTTACAGCAGCGTCATTGCCATTTAGCAATTTTTTACTGTCTTTTTTGCTCGGGTTGGGTTAAAAAGTTTTTACCCGTCACGAGCTCTATAATTGTATTAACGTTGACTGAAAACTTTGTTGCGGCAGGTACAACTTAGCGTAAGTTTTCACATTACTTGCATGAGAGTACTCTAAAGATTTGCATAAAAGTGCTGCTTGTTGGGTACTGTTCTGGTGACATTACTTTGAGTATTAGTATTAATGTGATTGTTCATGCTTTAAAAGGCGTAAAACTGACTGATAACATTTAGCTTATTTGAGGTCTTTGCAATATTGTTTGTGATTATTAGTAATTTTCTATTGTACAAGCCTAACTTTTTGCACTTTTATGATTATTTTAGTCTGAAAGCAGAATGGCAAAAGATATGCTTCCGGATGCAGAAGTCATCAAATTAGATACTCAGTCACGGTATTATTAAATTATGCTTCATAGTTCATATCTGCGTGTTGTGTTGTGATTATAGGATCATATTCAAAACTTTGTTTACCGAGTTTAGATTTAGTTTTGTTCGGTTTAATAGGACAGGACAATATTATGATAACAGTAGCACGCCGACTTTCATAGTTCGCCCCGACCCGTATTTATCTGGCCAAGAGTACATAATCTTTTTATTCACTGTTGACTTTACTTACTTACTTACTTACTCTAGACCCAGTTACACCTTTGTCATGGTTCTCTGGAGCAGAGTATAACTATAACAAAATCATGTTTAAAGAATTACCTCTCGAAAGTTTGAAGTGAAAAATAATTGACAATAGCGTAGGTTCCTAACGTGCATAATCAGATAATACTGCAAGTTTTACTTCCTACGTGTAGGTCTTGAAGCATACTTTTAGTGTCTTAAAATAGACTGTTAATTCTAATGTGCCGTATACTATAAGTGGTCCTCCATCCTCCGCCCAGTATATAAAGGGACAGACAGTAATCAGCTTAGTAGCTGAACTGAAGTGGGAGCGCTTATCTGCTGACTTAGAAATTGAAAAGAAGCGTGGTTGTCCCCTCAGGCCTTTACTTATTGCTGTTTTTCTCTTCATTTTCTCTTCACTCTGCTTACTTACTACAAGAGTCCTTTTCTTGACACAAATGTACATAATGCTTCCTCTCATTGTGATTAGTGGTTAGGCCGGGTTTACACAGGCATTTGCACAAGCACAAGCGGTTGGCACTGCGAATATTCTACACGTCATTAAGTATAAGCACAGCGCAAGTTTTCTGATTTGCATATGCACAGCCAATCAGCGCAAAGTGGGTCCCCCATAACAGCGTCAGCAACCAATCAGTTGCAAGACTGAACTGGCGGTGTTGTATCTGATTGGCTGTGCTTGTACTTGTGCCAGCGTGAGCGTCTAGTGCTTGTGCTTGTACTTGTGCTTGTGGAAGTACTTAATGTTCAGACTGATCCTGCTCTATAATTCCCTGCCCTACTCTCGTGAGGAGGTGGTGTGTCTGCGCATCGACCAGCCCAATGCCCGACTGCTCAGTGCCGACAAACAGGATGTGCCGCACCAAATTATGCCGATTGTTAGTCGCATGATGAGCTCACAGTTTGGCATTGCCACAAAAGCCTATCAGGTCAGTTGAGTCGGAAAGGAGCAGTAGAAATAGTGGAGTTATTGCAATCTAAGGCTTCTGAATCTCCTATATAAGTAGGGCTACAGTCTTGTACCGGTTTTGCACAGCTTCTTATTAATTAAGCTAGAGAAGGGAATATCGTCGTTAAATTTTGCTTATGTGGATTGTGGGGCTATCGATCATGGTACTAAGGGTTGAGTAACTCTCGTTAGCTTTGTTGCCGTTAATCAATTGCATATGGTAACTGTAGATTTATACAATTTTTCACTACCTTTTGAGATAAGCGCAGTCGAAACTCTGAGTGAGCTATTCTTGCGAAACGCAGTCTGTTACAGTAGTACGCACTGTGCAGTATGTGTAAGAATGTTTAGTTGCGTTTGCGTACTCTGCGTTAGTGGAATTATCACGTCTTAGGGTTGATTCATACTTATAGTCATGTGTCAAAATAACGAAAATTATGTCACCAATTTGTGTATAAGATCCGATTTTGATGTGATGATTTCGTAATTTTACTGAACGGACTTCCGCCTGTACGTATGCATTCAGTTGTAGACTGGTTTTGGCGTTAGACTACTGGCTGTATTTTCAGTCAATAGTGTCAAATATAACGTCAGATTTTTTCTAAAGATAGGACCGTGAAATAATAGTTGTTTTTTTCAGATCTGCTTTTTGGGCAGCGTTCCTGCTCTCGGCTTGAGTCAGTACATTTTGGAAACAATTGACAACCAAAATACAGCTCATTACGCCACACTAATGTCAAACTTTGAAGCAGTGCACAGGTATGTCACACAGGGTTGCTTTCTCATAGTTAATACTCACAGGTCATTGCCATGATGAGTGAGTTAGACTATACGATGGATAGCCATTGTTTCAGCTATGTTCTCGATGTTGAGAAACCAGGACAATAAGGTATACAACAGATTAACAGAACTTAAAAAATCTACAAAAATCTTACAAAATCTATAACATTTTTGGAATTCTTAAAAGTGGGTGATGAGAAAATCTTTTGTACCTGTCGTATGACAGTCGTGACGGTTGCAAATTTTTAGATGTGCCTTATTTGCCCTTAGATTAGGCTTTAGGCTTAGGGCTCACGCATCTTCTTTTCCTTCTTTGATTACCCACTTTAAGATACGCAAATTTTTCATGCATAGTTTTCTTTCGTATCTTTGAATTTCTTTTTGAGTAGGGGTAAATTTGACGTTAAAGATAAGGTTGACGTTTACCTTTGAGGTTAAAAATTTACGGGAATAACTTCGATAGCGGTTTTGGTCAGCGTTGAAATTGAAAATGACCACTTGAGTACTGTACCCTGGCCTTCAGGTAAGAATAGCCTAACTTACCATTAATAATTCTGAAAAGTGAAAATACAAGCCTAATTTTTGTTTTATCTCGTGATTAGCACTGGGTTATTATGTTGATATCGATTATAATACAAGTCACCTTCAGTAGCGGCGAAATATTGCCGCATTGAGATGTACGGAATGTAGTAAAAACGATTTAGCTGTTGTATGTAGATTTTTCCTGCAATGTCACTTATTGAAAGTTGTGCTTAAGGGCAATCGAACGCCTTAAATAGGGACAAGTACAAACCAGCCGTTTTAGAAACAGAACTTTTATAAACTGCTGTTTGTATCTTTAGCTTGTTAAAGTCATATTTAGACGGGCATGCCACCCTTTACTATGTCTGTCATTCATACTCATGTTCCTAATTGTGTGATAACTTGCAATTTTTTGGGAATCAATAAATACGTGCTACAGCTTGCATAATTTCTGCCACCTGCTATCATACGTGGGCAGCTAGCGGATTCTTGGGGAGGCGGGGGGGACGCCTTTTCAGCCTATTTTAGCTTCGTGAGTCACACAATTTTTTCTTCGTGAGCCCCCGGTTTTGCCTTTGTGAGCACCTTCAAAACATTCCGGGGAGGGGGTGAAGCACCCATCTGTCGGGGGGGGGGGGGGGTTAACACCATACGTGGGCAGCTACCGAATTCTGGGGGGGGGGGTGAAACCCCCCCAAACCCCCCCCCCACGCCCATGTATGGTTAACACCCCCACGCCCATGTATGCCTGTTTTTAAATATGGCTGTAAATGTGAATATACTGTAGTTGTAAAACTCGTGGCAGCGAAAAAATAATGCTCTGATCAATGAGGTTGATGCAAGATAATCAATAAGATATAAGAGCCCGTCGGCCGCTCCCCTTCAAAAAGAAATGGCGGCTATTGCAAAATCATATTTCCGGCCTGCGCTGTGTTTATACGTCCAAGCCTGCGCAAGATTGGTGTTTTGACGTGTAGGTTTAGTTTTCCCTATCTGTAAAGAACTTATTAGACCAACATATAGTGTGATTTTATTTTGTGCCACGCAAACCATTGTTCTGTACAACAAGTTAGGCAGGATACGAGGAAATTATATTACGTAAAAAACAAAATACAATTGGCTAATTTATTTTGTTCAGGCTGGAGAGCAATGAAAATTCCATTTATAAAATATCAATCATTGGTTTAACTTTTGTGGGCCGCAGCTGCCATCTCTTGATATTTGGCCTTCCAATAGAATGATTCTGAGCCGTTGAAGGGGAATTTAGGACAGCAAAATCGGCCATATTTGTGCACCAGTTCCACGCTGGGTATGGCCACGTGGCCCAGAGTGAACATTTGCAGACAGGCCCGATCGCATACGATCACATACTCGATTTTGCCCGTCTGATTGTTCAGCTCCACGAAATCGTCAATTTTGGTGCCCCAGGGGCGAGCCCGGCTGCTTTGGGAGAGCAACAGCAGCAGAGCACAGGCGGTCAGACAGACCAGACGGAGACTGGGTAGATAAGTGAATCGGCAAGCGGCAGGCGAAGACATTATTGCCCAAATGTGTGCTGGTGGCTGGAAAAGAATAGAAATATATTATACAGGTGGAGATTTGAGAACGGAATGAACTCGAGATAGAACCCGCCCATTGGGTTATTAGCTAGCAGTCGATTTCTTCCAATGGAAGGGAGGGTTCCCAATATTCCCATTTTTGTGGCTACACCAGTACACCAAGGTCAAATCCAAATTGCGTCCGCCTTGAGTGAAGTTTAACTTAAGTTAACTATTCAAAGTTTAACTTAGCTCAGCGAAGGAGATGTTTTACCGAGAGAGAATGGTATGGGTCGGGTCACGGGTAGTAAAAAGGGTTGTGCTGTTTCACTTGTGTTTCTGCACTACTTTGCCCGATCGACCAGAGGTGTTGTTGCGCATGACATTCCTGGCTTATGCAAGATTAGTAATAGACGACTGTTAGTCATCTATTTATTTTTTACGAGCTTTACAGTCTTATTTTTGACACAAAAACTCTTGTATCTACTGTTAAAGTGACAGGCATTTTTTTGTAGTCGAGGATCATTTTTAATAATACTTTAATTCAATTTAATCAGCCCCAAACTGTGTATTAAAAGCTAGACAGGATTGGGATATGAAAAATTAAGATTATTTTAAAAATAACACACATATTTCGTTTTTTGTTATATTCAGAGCCACAGTAAAATAACAGGCTGTTAGACATACATATTATATTAGTGTTGGATATTGGCCACAGGCAGATAAGTGAATTTGGGAGTGGTGGATGAATAATGAAATGTGCTAGCTGAAACATAAAGCCGATTGACACGAGGGCGCATTTTGCTCTATGGCGATTTGCAAAGTGCATGAATGGACGAAGATTCTATAATATTACAATGTTAACAGTGTTTGTTCTTTCTGCTTAATGATTGCGCATTCATTCCCACAATGCAACAAACAGTATTGCATTATGCGTTAACATTCTAATTGTAGAATATCCTTTGCACTTTTTTTCACCATGGCGTACGTGATGCAATGTGCCCTCGTGTGCAGTGGCTTTGAAATTACCGAGAAAAAGCGTCCGTGAAAAACGATCTTTAGAAATACACTCGAAAGTTAAGTACTCAGAAACACTATTATAACTGGGTTCGTTACACCTATTTTCTTACAAAATAGGCTAAAAATTTAAAATTTTATTATTTTTTATCTTGAGTTCTGCGGTCTGCAGAAACGTGTATATATGTAAAAAACTGTCAGCCTTGAAAAACTTGCTGAAAATCGACTAAACCATTCTTCTCATTGAGCATCACCGTGTATCTTGCGCATGCGCTGTGAGACTTTGTTAAACAGCCAAAAAAAGTAGCACTTCTACCGTAGTTTACGTCCCGATCTGACTGAAAATATTCTCGGCTGCATTACTTATATTGGATCTTAGTGAATCATATTCGTGTTATTTGTAGTAAACATTTTTAAGGTATATAGTCCATTTTTAATAGCAATATCATACATCAAACCGCCCATGCTTCTGATAGTGAATAGGAGACGGAATGCGAACGTGGGTTCAATATTTCATTAGTAGTATAGTAGTATTTCACATTAATCAACTGGATATCGTACTTGAACGGGCTGGACTGTGGACGTGAAACATTACCGTGAGAGGTTGAGTAGTAGACGTAATCGAAACCTGAACAATCAGTTTTATGGTTACGTAGCTTGGGATTTTTTGTCCCTAATCCTTATATGCTTCGGGTTCGGCCTGATTGTTGTTTTGTTGGTGTGCTGCTTCCAGCCGTTGACGGGGGGGCGGTCAATAGGCTCGGGTGCACCCGGGGATGCAGTCCTTGAGGTAGGTTATTGTCTGTACCGGATGTTTCCATAAAGCCGAAAGAGACCTGGCGGAGCCCAAATGTCTGGCAGCGTCCCCCCTCTGACATTCGAGGATGGCGTGGTGGAGGTCGTCAGTTTTGCCGGGGCAGTGAGTGCACTCCGGTGAGGGGGCCGCTTCGATTCTGTATAAATACCAGTTGAGTATCGGATAGAAGTGATAGAACCCCCCGACTCGCAGCTCAGATAAGACTGACCGTTCTTGGCGTGACAGATATCGATCTGCCTCGTTATGGCTGGGAGGGGGTCTAATCTGTCAGCACATAGAGTAGCCCGCCAGTCACCCCAGATGTTGCTGCGTATAAAAGCCCGGTACGCCTTTAGGTTCACCGGGGTCTCAGTTCGGCCCGATTCATAGATATTCTTGTTTGGAATGATTTTTCATTTGTAGATTGGCAGTGGTAAGCAAGGATTAGCATCATACATGGGTGTGGGGCGGCTAGAGAGGGTTTTCACCCACCCCTAGATGGCAAGCTCACAAATGTTTGTATGGCAGGTAGCTCTCGACAGCAAAATCGCTGGCTCACAAAGCAAAAATGGTGGCTCACGAGGAGAAAATGGGCGGAAAAGTCACCCCCCTCCCACGGTGGTTCACCGCTCCCCCTCCCCCAGAATTTGCTACCTGCCCAGTGCCCACGTATGACAAGCGTACGAACTTTTCATCATGAACTTTCATACGAATTTTCTCTGGTGACAGAAAAATCCACAAGTGGGGGGGGAGGCTACTCAGGTCAAAAATCAAAGTTCTCCAGTTTTGCTTATTTTTACATACATTACTCCCCCAAGGCACCTCTACCTCAGATAAGAACAATTAAGCTTGAAGGCGCACTTTTGGCTTTGTGCATTTGTCAATGTATTTACTTATGCAAAAGTGCACAAAAAATAGCCGTTAGTATGAATAGCCGTTAGTTGGACAGGTCTAGCACAGACCAGAAACCAGATATAGCCAATCAAGCCGAAACTAGGCATAGTAAAAGCCCACTTATGTGATCCGGATTTGCAATATGTGTTATCAAATTAAAAATCGAGGGCAAAATGTGATGAAAAATGGCAGTTTTTTGGGCCCGCCGAATTTGAGTGACCTTAGCTTTGGCGTCACGGCTCACGCCATGGGTAAATTTTTTTAAAAATTGGATCATAGAGGTTGAGACATGATATTAGGCTATCGAATCATGTAAAAATCAACTTCGTCAGCATTAGCAAAAATTTACGGTGAAGGTACGCTTTGTGCACACAAAAATTTTTTTTGCTCCTCTGGTTTACACGTAAAACGTTAATTTTTACGAGCCCCAAGTCAAAAATTGGCAATAGCTTTCGTTCCAGTTGTTTTATTACATTTGCGATGCGCCTTCATGGGGGCTACAATAGTACAATGTGTGCAAATTTGAAGCAAATCAAAATTGCAAATGCAAATTTGCAATTTTGAAGCAAGCAAAAAGCTTAAAAACTAGTAAAATGTAGTTTAATTCACTGAAATATACTTGGTCTGCCACTCTGCGTAAAATTAGCCAAAACGACTGTGCAAGTCAGGAGCTCTGCTAGGCAAATGTTTACTTGTCCCTGTGATCAGTATTTCCAATGGACAAAAATGAACCGGGTTTAAATATGATTTTTCAATGGTAGTAGAAGCATTCTTTGGAGCTTGCCATGATTGATTGCACAATGGTCGAAACGTTCTTATGTTACCGGCTTTTATATGGTGTTTTGCATTAAGTAAGCGGAAGTAATTATAACTCAATTAATTGACTGATACATAGTTCTATTATGTACACATTGAATGGGTAGTTCAGTCATCAGTTTTTCGTCATTTTTAATTTATATTAAATAATAATTTTCAATTTATTTTAATAATACGTATGCAACTTTGCATTTTGAATGCAAAGTAATTGCTGGCTGCAACTGTCATGTGCATTAGTGTTAAGGAAGGCACTACATTATAGTCACCATTTAGCGCCGCCCGGAAGTGGGGTGCGGGGCTAGGTGCGTAGACTGTTTACGATCGTCGATCTTAAGGTATGGGTGTAAACAATAATCTTGAATGTGACCTTTGCTTAGCATGGTTTCAAAATGCAAACCATACACGTAACAGGGTCAGAACTTTAAGGACCTTCACCCCTTATCTCTGATCAACCAAAAATACTGTTTTAAGTTAGAAAATTTTGTAAAATTTTTAGTGGCATTTTTAACCAATTTTTCCCCTATTTTTGGCCTTTTAAGACCATCATCCCTCCATCGATTATGGGGGATGGGGGGCTGGCTTGGGGTGGGGAACGCCATGCCGCATCGTAGATGTTTGTTGCAAACTATTCATGAGAAAACTTCAAACTATTTAATTTGCTGTTGTTCATCGACCGGTTTGAATGAACTATTATCGGTATCGGTGTCTTTGACAGACAAGTCAGAACTGTCAAATACAGCTAGTGAAAGAAAATGCAAAACATATTTTTTTCATTTTCCGTCAGTACTCATTTACTTTCGTGGCAGGAAGTAAATGTCTCAGCATTATAAACGTCGAAAATGGGTCCTGTATTGGCAAAATTGAGTGTTTTTGAGCCTCGCATTTACCATTGTCTCTTAGCTGCTTTCAAGAATTATAATAAATTATAATCATAAACTGGCGGCACGCGCCAAGATTCACTGCTATGACGAACGAAGTATAATGGGACGATGGATGCTTTTGTTGAAAATTAATAGGGGACGAATTGAGAATTAGATAAATGACGCTAGAAGCCCTGACAAGACATAATAGCCGAGATTTCACAAAAAGTGTTAAGCTTTCTCGGTCTAACGAAAACAGTTTTGTCGAACAAATTAGAATATCGCGATGAAAAATGACTGGATTTTGTTTCAAGTTGCACACCTTGAAATCTCACTCAGGGAAGATGAGGCAGGGGTGGATGCGGGTCAGAATTTTCGACCCGCGACTTAACCCAACCCAACCCGTGGCTCGACACTCATTGGTAAACCGGGACCCAACCCACTCCGTAAAACCCGACCCACTTTGACCCACCACTCTACAACCTTAACGTATGTAGTATGTGCATAGTACACAGGGCGTAGCCAGGATTTTGAACAGGGGGATCGCACCTTGTCCACTTTTTTGCTCTTTGATTAAACTCACTATTGCGGAGTCTGAGGGCGTCAGCCCCCAGAATCCAATTATTTTTACACTTATTGGCGAAGTGCCGTACATAATAAAATGTAAATTTGGTCATTTAAATTAAATAAACTCACTGTTGCGGGAGTCTGGGGGCGACAGCCCCCACAAAAATGGAAGTTTTTTTAATTTTTGGACAAATTTGGTCAACTGAAGACATATCAAACAATTTTTTCGACACGAAAATTAAAAACAAAAGATGGGAACTTCATATCAGACAGTATATTACACAAGTAAATGCAGCATAATGTACTCTTGTAGACATGCATATATAGGCTTTGATAAAAGTTAATAACAAGGAATAGTAAGCCAACAGAGTTTGCAGGGGTCTGGGGGCGGCAGCCCCCAGGAAAAATATTTGAGAATTTTTTAATTTTTCGGCCAAATTTTATCAATTGGAGACGTATCCGTAATTTTTTTCGGCCGGGCTATAAAAACCAAGCGGGGACCTTCGTCGACATTTACTTCAGGTTTGACTATTACGCCAACGCCGTATATATTATATACTATAATTTTTGTGAAATTGGAGTCCGACATGGTAGTTTTTTTCAGCTTTCGCGTTTCGGAAAAAATTTTTTCGACTCGCGCAGCCTGCAGTGGGTACCCGCGGGTCGACCCACGGCTCAAATTTTCCGACCCAACCCGCGGGTACCCAAGACCCGCGTCCACCCCTCAGATGAGGCTAGAACAACACAGTCTTCGAGAAATTGAAATTGAGTGTTTTCGAGCTTCACATTAACCATTATTTCCTTAGCTGCTTTCAAAAATTAAAGGTAATCATAAACTGGCGGCACGTGCCGGGATTCACTTCGATGACGAACGAAGCATAATGGGACGATGGATGCTATTTATTTGTGTTGAAAATTAATAGGGGACGAATTGAGAATTAGATAAATGACGCTAGTTAAGCCCTGACAAGACATAATGGCCGAGATTTCACAAAAAGTGTTAAGCTTTCTCGGTCTGACGAAAACAGTTTTGTCGAGCAGAATATAAATATCGCAATGAAAGATGACTGGATTTCGTTTTAAGTTATATACCCGGGAATCTCACTCAGTGAAGATTAGGCTAGAACAATACAAGTACAGAAAAGTTGCAAAATTTTAGCTATCTTTCATTTTTTTAGTTTTCAAGTGTTAAGAGTGAAGACACGGGACAGGCCTGAAATTTGAGAAAATGTGAAAAGAAAAACTGAGGAGTGAGGACTTCTTGAGAGTGTCGATATTTAAATAGTTCAAAAATAGTAACTGCCGTCGTAAAGATCTTGCCAAACAAATAAATCTAGGATACATATGTACGTTAACGTTTTCATTTCTTCCCCGTAAATAGTAAAAATCGAGTGAAAGCTCAGTGTGGGTTAGTTTGAAACTGTCTTTAACATAATGAATAATCTTCAATTTTTGTGGGGGTAGCCATTAATTGCTTTTGGCAACATTCCGAACTGAAATTTCATTAGTAATTGAACTGTTCAGAATAATAGGATCAGATGAAAAATGTTCAAGAATGACCGGTTGTAAATTTGTGCGCTTGGAAGTGAAACTGTTTAGTTTACCGAATGAATTTAATTCGTTCATTTGCCATTAAAAAATGTCTACTTTGATACCACGCTATATTTATCACAAAAATTTACCTTATTGGCTTTTAGACTATATATTTCAGTAGGTACATTTATCATATTATGACATGTAATATTCACAGTTTACGTTGGCGGCTCTCGAACGGAAGTAGTGTATGAAAACACTGGCATATTTTTCTGATAAGATTTTATCAGTAGGCGGGGCGCTGGCCGAAATCGGGGGGGGGGGGTGAGCCAGTATTTCATTGATTTTTTTTAGTTTACCGTTAATATCACATTGTTTTTTTATTGGATAGTTAACAACACTCCATTAGTGTTTAACGTAACTGCAAAGAAAGGTCTGTGTTGTTCCACTAAAGCCACGTGGTAATTCCTATAAATTGGATTAAACGGATTAGATGAAAACTTGTTTGCTTAATAACTCCTCTCAAGCTTGACTTGGATTTTTTGCACGAGCGGGAAGTATTACAAATATTTTCTATGGAAAATTTTCTTAAAATCAGTAGTCTATGTCATCAGTTACTGACAAGACTAGTGTGCTACGTTTAATTTTTTTAGGAGTTGTGCCTACGTTTCTACTGTTTATTAGATGAATAGGAAAATATGATTGTATCATAGTGTCGAAGTTTGGAGTGTACCGATGCTGCGCATAACGGGACTAAATCAATCCTCCATCGTCGTTGTTAACTGGCATAGAAAATCGTACTTCGTATTTTATCTTAAAAATTATTGCAGAATAGCGATTGTGGGAATAGGGTGTGTGGTCGTGGACACGGCAAAGCCACCCTGGTGCAAATAAGTTTTCATTTTCATACGTATATATCATTGGGGCATCGCGGCCGAAATTGACGAAAAAAAGGAAAAACAATTCAATCTGGTAATGTTCGGGCTTAAACCACAACCAGACTGCACGGACTTAATGCTCGTTCGTGATTTGTTAGTGTCGGCGGGTCTAAACGGGGATAAGGCGGTGAAGGCCTGGAGAGATGGCCCGAGGGGGGTACTGGGCAGACCGCGGCTGCTCAAGGTTGCGATGGAGGACTTGGATTCGAAACGCCTTGTGCTTCAAGCTGCTCGAGAGCAGAAATTCGGTTCGGTTTTTGTTCGACGAGACTTGACATTCCGAGAGCGAGAAGCCCGAAGAGAAGCCGCTACAGCTCGCGCCGGGTCACGCTCTGCCAACATCTCTATGGAACCCAGTCTAATGACTTATGCGACTGTAGCCAGAACTCCTCCTTCTGTGCAGAGAGAGGCCTCCACAACACAATTGGATCCCCCTCAGTAATAGGTCAGCGCTTAAAATATGTAGTAAAGACTGTGCCTGTGCTGGGTAATATTAGTATACTATATTTTAATGCTAATGGCCTACTAGGGAAAAAATTTCATTTACTTCGTCTTTTGGAATTATCCAAACCCGATATTGTAGCAGTTACAGAAACAAAATTAAGTCCTGATTATGATTTAATACTCTTTTCTGAATTATATCAAGTAGTACGTAAGGATAGAAACAGATATGGAGGTGGTGTGTGTTTCTTAGTCAGTAATTTGTTACCGTTTAAGGTCTTACCTAGCTCCCTAAACTTTGCTGCTGAAGGACTTGGGATTGAAATTCATTCTCAAGGAATGTCCTGTTCTTTAATTCTTTTTTATCGACCACCTAATGATGAACTAGCGCTAGATAAAATTATTGATGATTTGTCTCTTCTTTGCATGTCTACTCCTGTCATAATACTCGGAGATTTTAATATTCCGAGCATAAATTGGTCTTCCCTTTTCTCTTCAGTTCAGAGACACTGTGATTTTGTCCAGAATATGTACTCTTTTGGTTTAGTACAGGTAGTTACTAAGGCTACTAGGTTTAGACCGCCAAACATCCTTGATTTGATCTTTACCAACATTGCCCATCTATTATCTCCTGTTATTGTTGGGCCCCCTTTGGCCTCCTCAGATCATGCGTGCCTCTCCTTTAAAATTTTTATGAAGCGGTTACCTCTTTCCTGTAACCTTTTTCCTCTGTTTTCAAAAATGGATACGCACAGTATTGCGGCTGCGTTGGTCAATACTGAATGGTCCAACCTTTTATGGCATCATTATGATCCTTCTGTAATAATTGTAGACTCGTTCAGTTCCACTTTTTCAGATAAAATTGCCCAATTAATTGAGGCGTTCGTGCCTAAAGTACAAGCTAGAAATTCTGGCATACCCTGGCCAGAATTTATACAGCAATTTGAACTTCAAAGAGCAGCAGCTTTTAAAAATTGGACTCGTGATTTAGACTATTTTGCAAAACGGGATTTCGACCGCTTATCGCATATTATTGATTCTTGTCAAGTCACTTTCCTACGTACTTATGAAAGTAATTTAGCTAAAAATTATTCACTTAAAAAGTTCTTTAAATATGCTAATTCTCGCATTAAAGGTAAAGCTGATATTCCCCCTTTTATTAACGTAAATGATGGCTCATTTGTTACTGATTTGCGTTTAAAAGCTGAAATGCTTAACTCCTTTTTTAGCTCTGTTTTTACTGTAGATGATGGCTTTACACCTGTTTTCCCACAACTTTTTCAAAAAGATGATTCTGTTTTCAACTGTGATATTTCTCCTGTCGCAATTTTTGATAAATTACGTAAGTTTCCCAAAAGTATGGTATCCGGCCCTGACTCAATTCCTGCTATTTTTGTTAAAACGTTTGCAGCTGAATTGGCAGAGCCGTTGTCAATTATTTATGATTTCAGCTTAAGATTATCTATCATTCCCTCTGTTTGGAAAAGTTCGAACATTACACCCATTTATAAAAATAAAGGTCCTCGCAATTTAGTCGAAAATTATCGAGACGTTAGCATCATTTGTAATTTTATGAAACCTTTGGAACAAATTATTAATAATTATTTATTAAATTTCTGTGTTCAACACAACATTTTTACTGAAAAACAGTGTGGTTTTCTGAAAGGTCGCTCTACCACTACCAATTTATTACTAGCATTAAATGATTGGGTTAACGCGATTGATTCAAAGAAATATATTGATGTAATTTATCTTGATGTTAAAAAAGCTTTCAATACAGTTTCTCACCAAAAACTATGTTTCAAGCTTGAACGTTTAGGTATTGCACCTAATGTGCTATCCTGGATTCACCATTTTCTTAGTGGTCGAAAGCAACGAGTTCGATTGAATAATGTGTATTCCAGTTGGGTTACTGTAACTAGCGGTGTTCCTCAAGGCTCTATATTAGGTCCCACTTTATTCCTAATCTATATTAATGACCTACCTACTGTTGTCTCTTCTGCTGAGATACTTATGTATGCCGATGACCTTAAATTATATTTCGCTTTTAGTAAAAATTATTGGACTACAGATCTCCAACGTGACCTGGAAGCTATCTCACTTTGGATGGATAACTGGCAACTGCAGCTGGCAATTCATAAGTGTTGTGTTTTACGTATTGGTTCACCCGGTGTAGATGCCAGTTATCATCTGAATGGTATACAGTTAGCTAATGTGGACAAAATGCGGGATTTAGGTGTTATTATTTCCTCTAATCTTAAATTTCATGAACACTGCTCTATGATAACCTCCAGAGCGTTTGGAGTTTTGTCTCTACTTCTAAATAATTTTATTACTCGCGATCCCAAGACTCTAGTTAAACTATTTAATGCTTACGTAAGACCGTTACTTGAAATCAATTCCGAAATATGGAATTCCGCTTTCATAAAAGATATCGAACTTATTGAAAGAGTCCAACGCGTTTTCACTAAGAAAATTATGGCCCCTAGGCAACTTACGTACGAAGACAGGCTTAAGGAATTAGGCCTCCAGCCTCTCCAAACCCGGCGTAAGTATAAGGACTTAATTTTGACTTATAAAATTTTAAATGGTCATCTTCACATTCATCCTGACATATTGTTTACTTTGTGGAATCCATCTAGTACTTACCCAACACGGGGGCACTCTTGGAAATTAACCCCTGTTCGTTTTAACCTGACCGCTAAAAAGAACTTTTTTTGCCAGTAGAGTTGTTGCAGATTGGAATTCCCTTCCAGATTGTGTTGTGGAGGCTCCCAGCGTCAGTGTTTTTAAAATGCGTTTGGCAGACTATTTTTTTCAATAAAAAAAAAAAAAAAAAAAAAAAAAAAAAAAAGACTTTTTTTGTTTATTTCGTTTATATTGATATCTTCTCCTCCTCTTTTGTTTGTTTTTTCTTGCCTTTGTTATTAATAATAATAATAATAAATAATACGTACATAATATGATACTCTTCCCTCGGCCGGAACGATGCTCTGGCCGAAATGGCTCTATGCGCTTCAACGTCTTGATTTCAGAGGAGGGCTCCCTCCTTTAAATCATGACATGTCTTGATTTCAGGCCCCTCCCCCTCAAATTAGGGAAGTGTCTTGATTTCATGGGGGTATCTCCCCCTTACTTCATCACACTGCCAGCTCGAAATCGGCGGGGTCTGGATTGCCCCACTCGTTTCAGTACACTGCCAGCTCACCACAGATTTTGACTTTTTGAGCTTTTCGTGCTGGTAGTGTTTGGGAACGAGGGGGTTGCCCCCACCCCTAAAATGCAGACACATCCCTGAATGGAGTGGGGGGATCCGCCGCTGGAATCAGACAAGTCTTGATTCGAAGAAAGATACCGTCCCTCTTCTAAAATCAAGACATCTAAGGGCTATTTGTACTGGAGCATTGTTAGCTAAAAGAGGTAAGAGTGTAGTGTAAAACTCTTCCCTACTATTGGTAGAACTCTGTCAGTAAGTTCATTGCCTTTGAGGCTTTCATGACGTATGAACTGTATATTCTATAAAGATTTAGCAACCGTTTGTGAAAGACTGTATTGCACAACGCAACACTGACACTTACTTTCTCCTTAACCATTTTCTCATGTTTTAGCCTAAATCCAATTGCTTTCGGTAGCTACAGTATTTCTGTTCCTTCGTTATTGTTGTTAACGTCTTACTCCAGACATTTTGTTGTTTCAGCAGCTTTAAATCGTCCGCTATACAAACTTCGTCTATTTTGGTCGAAGGGTCTGACTACTTAGCCAAATTCGACGCCAAAACTGGTTTTTTACAGGTAAAACTATTGTTACAATAGAAATACCTAATTTAATTGAATGTTTTTTGTATATTTTGGATACTATTAAGTTAAGCTGTGTGGACTGAAAACTTAGCTCAGGAAAAGCATGATCTGCCCCCTTCTCGGAAAACCCAATCTTTGTCTGTGTGAGTGTGAGTATATAGTTTCGTCGTTGAGCGATCCCAAATTAAACTACCTGGCTAAATGAGCAAATTTCTCGCATGAAGAAATAAATATCTGGTCATTACCGGAGATAGTATGCAAAAAATAATCGAAACGCTAATTGTTAACAACAGCTTACCAAAATTTGTCTCTGTCCCCGTTACTGTGTCCTGAAGCTCCAAGGATAAGTCTGAACTAGGCTTAAAACGATAAATATTTCTTCCGCTAATGAAACGGTTTCACAGACAAATGGAGGAATAAGATTTTCTAAAAATTACAATTAAGCTAAAACTAATGGGGACAACATTTTCATCTGATAGAAGACACTGTTGTTTTCACAGAGGTAACAAGAGTTTGCGCGACATTGGTGTTTATAGCCTGGAAGCTTCGGTTCATGGTTCAGTGTCAGTCAGACATTTTGATTTCTATGCAATCTCATTTCAGACACTGAGTCTGATCAAACAAAATGAAGAAGTGCTTGCGAAGATCAGCTTTGTGCGCTATGGAACTGTGGATGGAAAGGATAAGAGCGGCGCCTACCTGTTTTTACCGGACGGCCCGGCAAAGGTGATATCAAATATATAGTCATTATCATACGTTACTTGCTGGTTGCTACTTTGCAGAAATGAATAATAACTATTATTATTCATAGATAATAAGTACCATGTCTAACACGTACATGTTAGAGGAAGGAAAGGGGGACTCTCCCCAAAATCGAGAGCGTGTGGGGAGGTCCAGAAAGTTGGAGCAAATTGGGTACAAAGTCCACTTTTTTTTAAATTGGCAAAAATTATAGTAATTTTAGTCGAGCAAAAGTGTATTGTTTAAGGGACCTATGGCTATAAGTATGAATTTATTTTAAGACACAAGATTTGAAAACAGTAATTGAGCATCCGAAAATGCTAACTAAACAGCGTTAATACTAAGTGATTTCTATGTAGAACAGTGGCTTAAATTAAGTTCGTCAAGCTAAGACTGAAGATTATGTAACATATGGTGAAAACAGATATGTCAATGTCAATTAAAATTGGCGTCGATTTTTGTGTTCATAATAATTTCAGCCAATAAGCTTAAATGGCTGAACTGTTGTATCAGTTTGATGGGCGACGCAAGATGATTGGAGAGTTTAAGGTAGTAAATTGATATTGGTAATCAACAGCTTAAGTACTACTTAATTAATTGCTTAATTACGGAAAGGTATACTTCACCGGCATGTTTAGCAGTATGAAGTAACTAATTAGCATATTAGTAGGGTTATTAATAGTAAATATTGATATTAATTACAGGAGCTGCCGTCAGTGGATAATCGTGTTTTGGTGATGGAAGGTGATTTGTTCACAGATGTTCACGTGGCATGCGGACAAATTCACCACCTTGTCCGGGTGTTCAAACAGACCGCTGGTGAATTTAAAAGTGTTTTTGAAAAAAAATTTTTCGAGATTGGTCCGCCTACGTCTGTAGTGCCCGCGGGGAATTCGGGTGACAGTCCCCAGCGGGGCCGGAAGGTCGGATAGCTCATTTTTTCACTTGTTTAGCCTATTAGGGTTTTTTGCGTTCTGTTTTACAGCGCAAGCGGAATTACTTTGGATGACCCAAAAAAATGATTAATGAAAATGAAATGAAATGAAATAATAAAAAAACTTTACGAATGGCTTATACTTACTGGCTTTATGAAAATTCGGACCTATTCGAACTTAAATCCCTCTAGTCAGCCAGTGGGACCATGTTTGACCCTGACACAGGCTCGGTACATGTTAACGTTTGATTACTCTAGATGTCGCGATGGACACCAGAATTTAACATGAATGATTAATTAAAACTGTGTGTGTGTGTGTGTGTGTGTGTGAGCATGTAGTGAACGTACAATGAAGGTAGCAGTGATAAATTCGGACTAAACATTCCAGAAACTGAACTTAAATTGAGATTTATTAGTGCTGATTTCTTTTCTAAAGGTTATAATGAATTACATTTTCAGTCAAACAAATTAGTGAAAGAAGTTAATCTTTCTAATACCTACCTATTAGCTTTGAACTTTAGTCTGTGATATGTCTGAAAAACTGCAGTGAAAACGGATTTATTACTGTCATCCCAGATTTTCTCGCAGGTTAATCTCTGACCTTTAGATGAAGTTTCATTTGTGTTTGACACTGACTCAAGATGGTATATGGCTAAGTAGTAATGACGACACTACGACATGTCATGAATAAACTTAGAATAATGTCTAGTTCATACTTGTACGTTTCCGTGTCTGTAAGAGAAAATGTCCGTAAGCCAGTGCATGAAAACCACTACAGATACAACAGTGATTTTTGGGCACATTTGTAGACATCTGCTGGTGTAGCTTACACACCAAAAATTAATTATTAACTGCTATTAAGCGGGGGAGCTACCCAGGTCAAAAATGAAAGTTCTCGAATTTTTTTCTAATCACATAATATGTTATTCCCCCAAGGCACCCGAACCTCGGATAAGAACAATTAAGCTTGGTGCACTTTTGGTTCAGTGCGTTTGTCAGTGTATTTACATAGGTAAAAGTGCGCAAAAAAGCCTAAAAGTAGCCCCTAGTTGGATAGTTTTAACACAAACCGCATCAAGCCAATCAGGCTGAAACTTGGCATAATAGTAGCCCACATGTATGCGCAAAATCGTATGATCTGGATTTTTGATATGTATTTTCAATTCTAAAATCGAGGGCGAAATGTGAAAAATAGCCGTTTTTTGGGCCCGCCAAATTCGAGTGATTTTACATTTGGCGTAACTGCTCAGGCCATGGGAAAAAATTAAAAATGGATCATAGAGGTTGAGATATGATATTAGGCTATCTAACCATGCAAAAATCAACTTAACCAGTATTAACAAAAGTTTCGGGTGAAGGGACGCTTTGCAACCACAAAAAACTTTTTGTGCCTATGATTTACACGTAAAATTGAATTTTTGTGAACAGCAGCAAGCAAAAAGTTGGCAAAAGCATTGGTTCCAGTTTGTTACATCTGCCATGCGCCTTTACTAGGGCTACATTGTGTGCAATTTGAAGCGAATCGGAGAACCTAAAATTTTCACTTATACTTGCTTACGGACAAGCGAACACGCTTACGGACACGTATGAACTACAACAAGGCCTAAGGATTAAAGAAACAAACTTAGGAGCAACTAGGAACTAATACTTTAGTGGCGATTTTGTTCTACTCAAGTCTATATTTATTATTTGCACTCTACTTAACGCAGATTAACTTTGTAAATCTGATTATTTTGTCTGCCTTGAAATTTTGCAATGTGTGTCGGATTTATTACTGTAGCTTTATGTGAGCTTCTTGAGTTTTTGCGCTCTTTAACCGTCGACTTTTTACATTTTTTGCCTGTAGCCTAATTTATGGCATTTCTTTAATCTGTACTCAAATTAAGGATTTTTTCATGAACATTTTATGGTAATTATGATATTGTGACTGTAATTATTCCAGGTTAATATTACGTATCTACCGCATAAATGTAATATAAAATTTATGTACGTATTAGGTTATAACTACACGTGTAAGTATATTGCATAGGTCAAAAAGTTACATTTTGTCTATTTATCTATTCTATTAATACCCTAATTAGTGAAACAGATACTTCTTTGCAGGGTTTTTTTTGGGTCCACGAGTGGGTCCAGACTCAAGTTCTCTTAACTGGACCCAGCAAAAATTAACCTGACCCAAGCCAGACCCAAGGGCGTAGATAGGGAGGGGTCGCGGGGGTCGCGAACCCCCTTTTTGGTTGAACCTTAAGAAATTGTCAACAAGGGTCCCCCCTTTGGTTTTTATCGCCCCGCCGAAAAAATTTTTTGATACATTTCCAATTGACCGAATTTTGCCTGAAAATCAAAAAATTCTCGGATTTTTTTCTGAGGGCGGCCGTACCCAGACCTCTGCATCTCTATGGCTGACTAGTCCTTGTTATTATCTTTCATCAAAGCCTATGCATCTCTACAAAAGTACATTATGCTGAATTTACTTGTATAATACACTGTCTGATGTGACGTTCCCATACTTAGTTTTTAATTTTCCTGTCGGAAACAATTTCCGATACGTTTCCAGTTGACCAAATTCGGCGTAAACAGTTAAAAAATCTCCATTTTTTCTGGGGGCTGCGCCCCCAGTAACCCAGGGGTTTTTTTTCAAAACGGCCGATGCTCAATTTATGCTCATTTTTAAAATTCGATGCTCATTTTTAAGTTCAAATGCTCAAAATTTTTTAACGTTTTCTGAAAAGTTTTTGCACTGTTGCATACTATGTTTTGTTATGTAAACTTCGCTAAAAGGTGTAACAAATCTTTGGTTCTGGCCTGGAGGCTGCCGCCCCCAGACCCTTGCAGCTGTGTGACAGTGATTTTGCATTTTATTTTTGTGTCGAAATTGCAAAAAAGTCTATATATATTTCATTCCATTACAAAAACTGGAAAATTAATTCCCGCGAAATTTTTTTCTGGGTACGTCAATGCGTACCTAGCACAGAAAATGACATTATATAACAGGGGCGTAGCCAGAGGGGGAATGGGGGAATTCCCCCCGCCCGAAATTTTTACCGACTGAAATTTTCCAACAAGGGTCCCCCCTTTGGTTTTCATGGTCCAGCCGGAAAAAATTTCCGATACGTCTCCAATTGATCAAATTTGTCCTAAAAATTAAAAATTTCCCCAAATTTTTTTCTGGGGGCTGTCGCCCCCAGACCCCGGCTAATCTGTGGCTTAGTTTTCTTTGCCTTTGTCTTCTCTGGAAGCATGTGCTTGTATATCATGTTGGATTGTGCTCAATGTATTTGCTTAATACACTGTTAAGTGTATCGTTCTAGCTGTTTTATTGTCACAAAAATGACAATTTTTAGTAAATTTACAGGTTTTAATGCCAGAAAATTTTGAAAAATTTGCAAATTTTACAGTTTTTGGAACCTTTCCAGCCCGCAATTTTTGTAACTTTCAGTGTTTTGACCTCCAATTTTACGTTTGATGCTGCTGTGGTCGAAAATAAGCATTGTTTTGACCGACAAATGCTAAAATGTGTCGCTTTTTGCGTTAAAATTGCAATTAGGTGCATACTAATACACTTCAAAAAATCGAAAAGTCATTCCCCCCCGAAATTTTTTCTGGCTACGCCATTGTTATATCATATAAATGTCTACTTACGATTTACAACATATATATATATTCTTGACCCAGTCAGTGCTTAACTGGACCCAACGAAAATTAACCTGACCCAACGTGGACCCACTGTCGATTTTGAAAAAAAAAACCCTGACATAGACCAATATTGTTCTGACAATAAAATATACAGAAACGACCATATTTATTGTATTTTATAAAAATCCAAGCATAATAACTAGTTCGTATCAACAAAGTAATCTACCATAATTTTATCATCATTATAAATGCTTTAATCATAGAGGTATTAGTATTAGTAATGCCAGCCTATCCTAGGCACATTTCTATATCCGGCGGCCCACTAGTACAAGTATTAGTATTAGTAGCCTGAGCACTGGCAAGCCACTGGCTAGTGTCCTCTTTGCCGCGACGCGAAAAAACCGGGAACAACTGCTTGGAAAAGGCAGCCAACTGTTTCTCTGAGCTAAGTTTGCGCTGCGGCTGAAGCCAGCAAAGTTCGCCGGCCCGATCCGACACGCGTTCCCAGCCTAGGCATTTTTCCATCTCCTTCGCCTCCACCGGAGCGTCTGGACTGGAGTCGACCGGTTTGGGAATATCGCCCGGATGATAAAGCCACTCTTCCAGACTGCTGGCTTTCCAGCCCGGCGGCAGACCGTCGAATGGCAGCGGTGGCGCCAGGGTGGCTGGAGGACTGCCGTTCCCACGCATACTATTGGCGGAGCCTGTCTGTGGGGCGCTGATTGGTTCTGAAAGCCATTTTCTAAAATACAAAAAATCTAATTAAAAATTAAACTGTTCCCAGACTTACGTACGTAAGGAGCTTGCGTACGTCATGGAACAAAATGCGCCCACCTGTCAAATTAAGTAAACAATTTCAGAGTGTAATAATATGATCTAATTAATCCTGGGTCACATCAAAATCTAATCATTATAACAATACCAAACTATTATAGCGGTTATTGATCAAGGATTCTTATCATTCAATCTTATGCTTATTACTCAAAACAATTCAAGTTGCAAATTGAGTTCACAGTTACGCACTCGGAATTTCTGAGTTCTAAATGCTCCCTCTCTATCGTGCCAAAATTGCTAACCTCAAGGCCACATCGACACAATTCTCTGGAAAGAGGCATTCGTCGCAGCGAGTGCACGGCTCATTGGCCCGACAGACTTGTTCCAGTTTCATCACAATGTCCTCCAGCTCACAATCCATGCTCGGCGTAGACTTGCTGGTGGATGGCTGAAACAGATGGTCAATGGTAAAGGTGACCCGCGGATAGATAGTTATCCTTTGGCAATTCTCTATACTTTAATGACGTAGTTATGTAAACCAGCTAATTTGACTCATATAGCTTTCCAGTTTAATCAATTAATGAATTAGATAATGACCTCTCCACATCGATCCCCGAATTACAAATTGAAAAGGTGTCAAGTAAAGTCCGAAATTGCTGAACCCTGAGGATACGAAACAAGTAGCATGATTGGTGTGTACTCTCGATGCTTGCAGCTCGTTCTTTTGTAATGAAATCGCGTGTTTTTTTGCCTCAAGATCTAGCACTTTTTGGCAAGATTTTAAAATAATATGCTACTAATTTATTAACCTTATAGAGCCAGCTCATGCTGCTGCTCTGCCAAATGTCAGCAAAATATGGATGACGACTGAAATCTCCACTTGGCTCGGTTTGGCCATTGCCGTTGGCCACCAACCAGCGCGAGGTTGGGGAGCTCAGAATCTGCAATAAACAATAATAAATTAGCAATTAGTTTATAATAAAGCAATTAAGTCGAGGCAACTGTTGGCGCTAGTCTGAGGCCTGAGCGTAGTATAATCAAGAGTACATAATAGCTTCTCACTCTATATAGAAGAAGAGTGAGACACTTTCCAGCCGGCCTGTGTTCTAGCACAGGCAGATGCGCTGGTCGTTTTCAGGCTACATGTTGACATTCTATGCAACATGTGACTGGCCAATCAGCGCGTAGATTCCCTGCGTAACACACTTTAGTATATAATCGCTGATGCGTTGATAAGCATTAAGATAGGGATAAAAGCTTAATAACTCATTATTTATCCATAGTCTGCTTGCAAAAACATTAAAAAATGTTTGTAAATACCTCTAGAGATATTTTGGCAAACTTTCAGCGAAATTGATTGAGAAACTTTTGAGATATAAACTTTTCCGAATTTCTTCAAAGTTTCTCAATCAATTTCGCTGAAAGTTTGCCAAAATATCCCCAAAGGTATTTGCAAACCTTTTTTAATGTTTTTACAAGCAGACTATGAATAAATAATGAGTTATTAACCTTTATCCCTATCCCGTTTTATGATTGGAGCACGTGCACAGGCGTCTGCCAATCAGAGCATAGAAGCTCGCTTCTGATTGGCCAGTCACATGTTGCATAGAATGTCAACATGTAGCCTGAAAACGACCAGCGCATCTGCCTGTGCTAGAACACAGGCAGGCTGGAGAGTGTCTCACTCTTCTTCTATATAGAGTGAGACGCTATTATGTAATCTTGGTATAATAAACTACTGGTTTGCTTATACGTGCTAAATAAAATATATATTTTTCATCCTGTTATCAAAAGTGTTAAGGCAATAGTAAGTTATTACTTGGAATCTGAGTATTTTTTAGAGAAAATATAGTGGAACTGTCATAATATGACATTATCCATTATCTTCTGGCATATTTTAGGCAAATTTTTACGGGGGCGTCGACCAAAATGGGGGCGCGCACCAATTTCACGATAAAACACTATTTTTACAGGAAAAAATGAAATGAAATGAAAAAGAAGAACACGACATAGCTACAGCTAAAAATTCGCTAAAACGTCCTTCCGGAAAAAATTTTGGGCTATGGGGGGGGGCACCCCATCTTAAATGGGGGGGGCGCCAAAATGGGGGCTCCGGACCAAATCGGGGGGGCGCCCCCCCCCACAAAAAATATGCCAGTTATCTTATTATTCAATAATTGCCCCTGGCGTTATCTTCTGTGACTGCCGCTTTGCCATACTGTGTTTCGCAATAACATTAGTGCAATTACGCCAAATTAGAAAAAACCTGGCTGAACATAATCACATAAAACTATTTAAAAAATGATATGAAACCAAACTTAATTTCAAACCGAAAACTATATTATATACAATTAAATATTATTATACCTGTCTGAAATGGCCAGAAAAAATGGCGTCCCAGTCAGCGCCAGTCATCGAAGTGTCGCCAATCACTTCAATCGATTCCGAAGTCCCGTGACTCGCCGTACCGCCAGCCTGCAACAAAAAAATCACAATAAAACTGGTCAAATAGCAAAGATTTTTAAAAAAATGGTTTAGTAGATCTTAAGTAGAATAAGTTAAACTTTTAACACAGAGACGGCAGTTGAAGACGCAGCCGGCAACTGATGCTGTGCATTAACGAAAGTAATTTAATGTTAACCTCAACAATTGCAGCCCAACAATACTTAATACTATAATACAGCATTTCGAAATCTCAATAAACCCTTAATTATTTTACACCATACCAAGGCTGCTTTCCGCAAAAAACTAAAGTCTGACAAAAATAACTGCGTCACTTACTTATTTTAGTGGTATGACTAATTCTGCGACTACTTGCTGTACTCTTGATAGTCAAAGACTATTCTTTTCGTAAAACGAAATCACATGTTTCGTTTTCTCAAGCGGTGCAACTATTTTTTACTCCATTTAGTTCAACCACAGCAACAGTCTGTTCTAAACTGTAATAATTCACCCAACCAGCTCATTCGCACCTTGCGTATGATTTCGAAATCTTCAAAGAGAATCGGCTCACTCTCCACCTGTCCCTTGATCTGGTGCAGCCAGCTGCTGATGTGACGCTGGGGCGAGGTGGCCGACTGCTGGGGCCCGTCTTGCCCTAGAACGAACGGCTGGGTGGTCAGTGCCTCCTTCAGAAGCCAATCGTCCATGTTGTTCCACAGTTTAGGTCGCCCTATGCGAACCTTAATTAACAAAAATATAAATATAATGTATAATAGCATAAT
>JASANF010000822.1:0-20911 GCA_030248245.1 Trissonchulus sp. WLG1_4
GTGAAATTTTTCGTGCTGCTCACAAGCTAAGATTAAGATAGTTTTGGTTTGACTATTTACTTTTAACAGTAAAGGTTATGTAGTCTTGCTTCATCATACAATTACAAAATTGAGTATGAAAACAACTAAATCTATACAAAATTAAGTTTAGAAGCTGTCTGCATATTCACATCTAGATGGAGTTTACTTTGTATTTAAGACAATGGGTTACATAGCTGTTAGAAAACGCGATTCCATCTAGATGTGAATTTGCGTAACACCTCTACAAATGTTGGTAGCAGGCCCTGAATCTATTGACTAGGGCGCTGATCTTCCGCCACTTGTCTTCGCATTATGGTGAGCATCCGGCCGACAGGCAACAACCCAAACGCTTCCGACAGCGCTGCTTTGTTGGAGGCACCAGCTCCTAAAAATATAAGTGCATACGATGTAATATGCCGTATGTCGAACAGTAGTTTAGAATACTTGACTATTTGTGAAACGATATTCTGAGGTAACATTGCAGCATTAATAATATGGTGAAGCATAGAAGGTATAAATAGTCATGTCAAATCGTAGAAGCGATTGTTTACATTAATTGACTATTAGGAAAGGATAGGCTGAGCTAACTGTTCATAGTTAGGAGTATATAGAAAAATTCAATAGCATAAAAGCTAAAAACAGTCATGCTAAGTAGTAGAAGCTATTATCGAACCTGTGACAACAGTGTCTTCGCCATCTCCTCCGATTCTGAATGCCATAGTAACGTGGCCGTTTTCTTTGGTGGTGGCGATCCGGGACACCGCCCCCATAGCTTCCGCCCGAAATAAGACGTCTCCAGCAGAGACGCCAAGGAAGACGGGCAGACTGAACACCTGAAAGTCATAATTTTGTTTTAGGTTTTAGTATTTATGGGAAGGCATATTAGGAAAGAAGAAAGAAAGAATAGATTTAGGAATTTTCAAAACTGTGCAATTACATTTTTTAACCTAAATTATAGTCGGTTCTGTAGATGAAAGCATTTTGCCGGTGTCTGTGATTAGTGTCTAACGATAGTTGATAGTACTATCACAGCTGAAAAGCTTACTTCACGCATCGCCTTGGGAGACCAATTGGGGTCATCTAGTATCTCCTCCGCGACACCCAAGATTCTGCGCGCCAACTCCTCTTTTGCGGATCGCCGATCTTCTCCCAATGCTAGAAATAGACCAGAGGATTATATAAGATAAACTTAATCTTTGGTAGAGAGTCTCAATTTTATCAAAATGTCAAAAACGTTTAGAATTTTTTAAATAGAAATTTTGAGAATACGCTAGTTGAAAGTTTGAGTATAAGCACTTTTAGCTGGTTTATGCAAAAATATACTGGTCAAAATGGTTATGCGAATAGTTTACGCTAGTTAATAGTTTACGCTAAAACTTAGTACTTTGCTCTTTCAAGCAACCCCATGTCACTGTTGCTCGTCTTCCTGCCGTGGTGAACGTCGGCAGTGTTGTGGCCATGGTCTTGGCCAACACATTGACCGCGTCCACTGGGGATTGGAACCGCTCCACCGTCTCCAGGCCAAACAGTTGGGTCAGGCGGGGCTTCGTGGCGAAGTAACCGTCCATTGTAAAAGAATTGAAAGCGAAATTAAGTTAAAATAAATCTGAAACTAGTAAACAATTGCACGGCAAAGTAATGAACCAAGTGTTACGTAAGAGTTTAGTCATGTAAACGTCCTGGAGTCTCTATTGGTTATTTGTCCTGCAAGGAGGCGATTTTGCATAACAAATAACGCCGACACCGTCGCGTCCGTTTACATGTGCAGAGGCACCAAAACGCGCAGGCCCCTTACGTGTGTACAGTATCCGCAGATAAAATGTAACTCATTTTCGGCCCTTTCAGGTACTTTTTAGCGGTTACAGTACACAAATGATGCCCCCACACCTCAACTTGAACGAACGGCTCATGTTTGTAAGAATAAATTAGTTTGCAGAATTTTGGAAGTTATCAGCTGTTTACTAGCGGTTTGCTCGAATTTGCATTTATTCAATTTAATTTAGAATTTATGTGAGCAATCCGTGCAAGTGGAGGTGGCACCTGGTTCATTACTTTACCATGCTTAAGTTACCTGAAAAAGATTGCATTTCTTACTATCCTAATTTTAAGGTGCTGCATTAGTTTAGTTTTATAAGTAAATTAAAAGTTAGTTTTGGTTAAATAGTAAATTTATTTCTAGATGTCCTGAAAATATGAGTTTCTATGCGTTTTCTGTGATTTTAGGTATAAATCAGTATATTTATGATATATGTAAGTTTCACTAGTATTTAACCTGAAAGAATCAATTTCGCTGACTATATTATAGTAATTTTTAAGTTAAGTAATTTTTAAGTTAAGAAATTTTTAAGATATTAAGTTAATTGAAGTATACATACATACACACACAAAGACAGTAATACATTAATGTCAACATTGCAAACAGCAATAACCAACAATATTTTTTTAGATTTAGAATATGAAGTTTTTTGTTTTTTTTTTGTTTTTTAGACATATTTGTTTATATTGTTAGTTTAAATTATAAGTACAACACGTATACAAACGCAATAATAATAAATGTTCATGCGAATTTTTAATTTTCAAACAGAGTGAAATAGTAAGCGATTAGGGGGTAAAAGTTTACGGCAATGTTTGATTGCATACGTCGTTCTATAAAAAGGCTATAGTCCTCTCCACGATCGGCGGTCAGAAATTTCACAGGGTTTTTGCACGTTTTATCAGGACATGTGTCGTTGAATTTCAACCACAATAAAAGACAACCTTTATGAATGTTTTCATGGTGACATTGGGTAAATGGGCTATCACCTGCATGGAGGGGTTCACAGCAGAAAATGCAAATAGTTGGAGTTGGAAAATTAGGGTGCGCATGGATGACATGACTTTTTAGCTTGGCCGCGGATTCGTACACGATGTGAGCACGGTCCGGCCCACATAGTGAACAACCAAAGAGTTCTGCGTGAATGTCCATAATGAAAGTTTCGCAAATTTCAATAACTTGATCAAAATCATTTGCAGTCATTTTGATGAAATCTAGGCAAAAAAAATTTATTAGTTTTCACGGTAACTTTCATACTGGATTGCGCGGTACATTAGCATGTCTAGGAAAAAGTTGTAGCGGCGCAGAGTGCGTTTAAGTTTAGCAAATTTTACGACCGCGTAGGGACATAAGGGGTCTGATTGGATTCTGATTTCTTGCCGACAGTAAGGGCAAGAATAGCTTTGCTCTGACCACCGCGAGAGGCAATCATAGCATATATCGTGGTTGCACTTTAAGCCACACCACGTTCGGGGCCTGATCGGGTCGCGGCACACAGCGCAGACCAGGTTCAGAAACTGCGGATGATTGAATTTTGTGTGCCGCAGCACCTCATTTGGTGAGAAAAACACCGTTTGGTGTGTTTCGCCGTTTTCATGTGGTCCACAAATGCTGCAGCACAATGCGGACTCTAAGCTTGACGGAATAGAGTTCATTCTGCAATAAAATTTAGCACTATTGTAATGAAGTAATTTTGATTAAAATTGACCCGCCCCTCCCATTTTTCTTCATGCTATAACTAAAAAACGATTAGCAGAAAAACGAAAACTAGAAATTTATCTGTTAAAACCCAGATGGGAGTTAAGTATGAGTAGCGAAATCGCCATTATGAAAACTTGACACGCTTAATTTTATTGTCCAACACTGAGAAACTTTTGGTGAAAAGTTTTACTAAAAAAATGGTGCCAACGAACATGCGTGCTGTGCAGAGCGTGCAAATTTAAGTGAGAGTTTGTTTGATTGTCCAGTAGCTCGTTACGGTTAGCAGGACTGCAAACCGTTCATTTCACGGAATCCTGCCAGAAAGTTGCGTACTTTCGTGGCAAATTCACGGAATGCGTCTTCGCAGACCCAGTCGCCCGCGGTCATTTCGTCGACTGAAGCGGCTTGGAAGTGGGTGACGTAACCTCCATCCAGACAAGCCATGGTGTGCATGTCCCCCATGCCACAAGTCAGGCATCCACGCTGAATGCGGTCCAGAATGTTCTCTGCCACCGCACTCTCTGCAATAAAACCAGCATGGTTTTATTGCAGAATGGATTAAGTAGCAGCTGTATAAAACTAGGTCTTAGGTCTTAGTGTGTAGTCATAATGCATGCAAAAACTAACCTTCGGTCCCTTCCATAGGAAACTCGGCTGGTTCAGCCTCGGTGGTGATTATTTCGTCCAGGATTGCCGGCTCGTCGACCATATCGTCGTCGGAGTTTTCGGAATCCACCTCCATGTCGCCCACCTCTGAAGAACAAGTTTAAAAAACAGCAAACTTGTGTTTTGTGCTGATTACTTTAGACAAACGTTACGAAAACAGATATATTTGAGTTTAAACCTAAGCAACACCCAATTCTATAATCATATAGTTTACAGGTACTGTAATAATAGCACTGCAATAAATTGGTGTAGTTACCGGATAGAATGTCAGACACACTATCGAGTTCCGTGTCAGAAGTGTCGGTTGTTCCCGATGAATTGTCTAAAAAATTAAAAAACCGGTTCAGTTTGGGATGTCTTATGTGTCGGTTGAAAAGCTACTTACAACCGCAAAGTTTAACCGAGCGTTTATGTAAACTTTATTTTCACATTTTTATATTTGTGTCTAGAGTTGTGTCTAGTGTATGAGCGTGAATTAGTAGTGGATTTGTCTAACCCGTTGTGTTACCGTCTTCCTCTGCAATCTGGTTCAGGACGGGATCATCAGAGTGTGTCCACTCGTTCATTTCTTCGTCACTGATTTCGCGACTTGGTAAATCCTTGGCGTTGAAGTGCATATTTCGAAAAATACAAAAACAATTAAACATATCACGTTAGTTAGTGGACAGATCATTTACATACTATAAACTTCCAGTTAGGAATTAATTTTTGCTAGTTAGAAATGGCTAGACTTTTTGCTAGTTAGAAATTATATACTTGAAAAGTCAGAAATACTTGAAAATCAGATATTTCAGGTAGATTTACCCGTACATTAGTTAAACAACGAGAAACTTTACTTCTGTACCCAGAAAAGACTGAAAGGAAATGTTTTAATCAAATTGCCACCCAAATGGACGTGTAGTATAATCATTACATACGATACGTTTATCGAAAGTCCGCTTAAGAACTTTGCAGCGCTCAGAATCTAAAGTGACGCTGCAGTTTTTCTTACAGCGTACGAAAGTTGTCGCTGGAACTATAACTTGACCAATGGGCAAGTTTGATGCTGCATGTTCTAAGCGGTCTCTTGTATCACTATCAGTAATTTGGCTATATACATCTGTAAGACAGTCATTTAGCAGAACGCGCTTAATACAGTCAAAGTTTAGGTATTGTTTTGCATCCATTTTCAACGATATGCCTTTGAGTTTCAGTTCAAAATTATTGCTGGCAGTCACATAGCAATACGACTTGCTGCCAGTCGATACAAATTTTATAATTCTATCGCCGGGGGTCTCGTCCTTCCATTGGCCGAGTTGCCCTCCTTCCATGGGTTTGTATTGTCCCGGCTCGTGGAGAAACAATACGCTGTCTAAAACAACGCAAAACTAAAACCTATAGTTTCCACTAAAAATGATCTCCAAGTCTAGTCTAACTGTTAACTATTCAAGAAAATGACAGTGATTGAGTTCCTATTAACCTTAACCATTGAAGAAAATGCAAGTGACTAGGTAATACTTGGTGCCGACCTGTATCATAGTAGCACACTCGGTGCTGTAGTCTCTGCAGTTCGCGCCCCAGCACGCGTCTGGCATGGGCGGTGACAAAGGACGCGCAAACGGGAGACGAAAAAGGGTGGGATGTGTGCAAAGACTGTGGATCGTCAACGTATGAACATAAAAGCAGGGAGTCGTTGATAAGGTTGAGGTCTCGAATTTCGGTCGTATTGCTGCGAACCAAGCTGTACAACCGACAAGGATCGCTGATGTATACCGTCTTTGTTTTATCGTCTGATTGAGCTAGTTTACCCCTTAAAATACAAATTTACTTACGTAAGCTAGTTGTTTCATCTATGTAACCGTCTACTGCTTAGTAAATTATCTGTATAAAATTTATTTAGATATTTACCAGCAAAAACTCTAAAATTTGATTTGGTAGAAAAAAACTGTACCATAAGCTGTTGACTTGGAGTTTAGCAATGGCACGTTTTCCAGGGTTGAACTGAATACTGGCTGGATCAAGAACGATCCCCTGATCCTTGTTTGCGGCAATGTAAGCATTTTGCTTTGTTTGACAGATTGTACACTGATCGCATGTTGTCGCGCAAACCGTAGGCTGGCAATGAGCTTCAGGCGGGTATCCTATAAATTGTACATTGGGTAAACTTAGATACGTAAACGTCAGACATGTAACCTGATATGACTGTTTTGACAGACTACAGTTTACAGCTTTATAAGACTATGAATAAATTTTAAAATTCTTGCGTATCTATATAAAACTAGTTTCACAAAATTAGCTACCTGATGCTTCAATTTTCTGCTGAATCATATCGTCTATGTATTTTGTAAACAGCGAACTGCTGGAGCTGTAGTGCCAGCATTCGTATACGTCGCGGATACGGTAACCGTGGATGAGAGCCTCACTAAGCTCGCATGACGTCCAAACTCCACTTAAACACCGTTCGTCATCAGAATGGTGACAAGAAATTTGGGCATTCTCAATAGCGCATGTGTGGCATAGGGGAAACATCAATTTCCCGTTGATTCTTAAATAGATAAATGATACCATCTATAATTTGCCGACGTTTACTCTTGCATTACAATTCAGACACTTGGCATGATAGATTAATTTTGCCAACATAGGTAGTAAAAGAAATATACGTTGTCATAGAATTTTACGTTAGATCATTTTGTGAACTTAAACTAGCCTTAAAATTCGAATAACTACACA
Source organism: Trissonchulus sp. WLG1_4 (assembly GCA_030248245.1). NCBI lineage: Eukaryota > Metazoa > Nematoda > Enoplea > Enoplida > Ironidae > Trissonchulus > Trissonchulus sp. WLG1_4. The sequence goes on from JASANF010000822.1 coordinate 6,911, forward strand.
ATTTGTTATCAAAACAAGAAGCTATTTATATATGATTACGTTAAAAGTAAAACTAACTTTAAGAAACAGTTATTATCAAACTAACTTTAAGGGGAGAATCGGGAATAACAAGTTTTTTGGAGGATAAACAGTGGCTTTTATGAGACCGTACAGCTTGTTGCATACGTCCGCCGTAAATAGTGGGCCTTGGGGTATATCTTTGGCCAGAATAACTTTTGGATGACCCACGGGATACTCAAAAGTTCCTCCGTTCAAATCTATTCCTTTCATTACGTATGGGTAGAGACTAGTAACGTCCATATACACAATCGACATTCCGGCCTGAATTTGTTTTTCGGTTAGTTCAACTAGTAGCCGGTTGGGGGACGTACGACCCCCATAAAGTGCAGATCGGGGTTTTATGGGGTCTTTGTAGAACACCCAAAATTTATCAGAATTCCAAAATTGAAAAAAGTCCGTGTCGGAGTCCAACTGTTGCTTAATTTCATGCTCCCACACAACGTCTACTTCGTAACCACAGTCTTGAACACTCTTATGTTTTCTGAGAGTGTCTAAATAATTATCTTGGTGGGGACGTCGCTTATGGGGGTGCAGCGCCATTTGGTTTGGATAACATTGGGGACATCTGAAAAATGTGTAGCTGTAAGATGTATTGAAAAGCTGAACATGGTTTTGATTAAAATTTGAGGTTTTCAAAAAAAATGAAATTGTTAGCAAAAAAAGTTGTTGCAAATTGTTCAAAGCTTTTTCAAAACAACTTACGAATGATAGTAGCAGCCCAGAACGCTGATGACCTTGTTTTCTGATTCAACTACGCCATCTACTGGTAGTCCCGCGATAGTAATTTCTCTAGCCGTATTGCCCGCGTGCGTAACTTTGACATTGTTCACGTACTCGTAGTATTCTAGGTATTTAATGGCCAATAATGAGTTATATTTTCGAGCGTCAGAATAGCCGTTTGGGGGAGTAAGACCGATTGTAGCAGGGGGCATTTTGTATGCTCGATAAATTAAAGAACACATGTGGGACAGAGTTACGGCGTGAAACAGCGGATCTAGTTTACACTTTGTCAGGCATATTTCGCGGAAACACCCCATGGCTTTACGTAAAATTGTCACATCGTTGGAACAATACCTACAATAAAAAGTTTAAGATTTTTGCAATGGTACTAGCGGTGATAGTGATTTTGTTTTATAGTCAAGAAGACCAGAAATTTGTCACCACTTACGAAATTGATTGTTGTTTGAAGTTGAAGATTTTTTCAGTTTGACCGTTGTACCACTGCAAAAACTTCTCCTTGTCTTCACAAGTGCGAAGACTGTGGGTATCGTAATAATCTAACGAAGGCCACTGTCCCTCGTAGTCCCAGTTAGTAGGATCATTTGCGAACTTGTATGGGAAGTAACCCTAAACAAAAAATATTTTTGTTTCAGTCAGATTGCAGAAAACGATGGTTGGTCTGGTTCGAGCTCTCGGCTCAATTTTCGTTCTACTCAGCCTGACTGTTTCGGTAAGTTTCGGTATACAGAAAGAAAGTGTATATAAGTTCAGCATGTAAAACATTCATACGTATAGTCTATGATAATAATTATACTAAACGACATATTGACACACCCAATTAATGTACGTACCTTGACAGTTTCATTAAACCCAAACATTGCAGGTAATTTTGCTAGAGCGCACGGCAAGAACAAGAACGAATCCTTGAATTTCGTCTTATTTATTTCCATTGTGATTATTTGATTACCGTTGGACAAAACTTTCGGTGTTATTCCACGTGAAACTAGATCTTTTAGTACAAACCAATGGTCAAATTTTCCGCCATTATGAGCAAAAACCAGTTGCGGGTTAGTTTTCAAAAGCCATTCACAAAATTCCTCCCGTGCGTTTTGCCCCCAAAATGTAAATTCACCATTCGTGCACTTGTCACAGTTCGTATAATCTTCGTCAATCATATTACAATGAGTACATGCAAGTTGACACACAATTAAGTACGTATTCAACACATTATTGGCATTTGTAAACGTTTCGACATCGTAAAAAGCACAGTTATAGTCACGGGGGTCGTCTAGTTTTTGTTTAGGCGGTTGAATAAAACACTGGTGATTGTATTTGACTATTTTATCACAATTTTTACACTTGAAAACGCCACAGAGATGCCGTTTTTCCCCCTCTTCTCTAGGTACGCGTTTTCTACACTTTACGCACTTTACAAAGTCGTTACACAGGCTGTTCCCCAGATGATTGTCAAAACACACCTTATTACGGCATGTTATATTGCAGTCAGAACAATGTATAGGTTCGGCGACATGACTAACACATTCCTTGGTTTTGCAATTCGTACACGTAGACACGCACGTATGACGATTGACGTAAACAAGCCCACAGTCGGCACACACCTTGCGTTTGCACATAAATTTCGTAATACTTGTAATCAGACGAAAGTGTTCTTTGTGCAGATACAGATAAATTTTCTCTGTACTCGCGGGTCCGGTGAAGGTCACACTGTTGCCTGCACTAGACTCTATTATCAGCAATTGCGTTTTGTGCTTGCGTAGCAGATGCTGTGACGTCAGCTCCCATTCCCGGGGTCCTGCTTTTTTCCGAAAGTCAATGCCTATTTCAGCACATAGTTTACGAGTTTGCTGCTTCAAAACATTGCTTTCTTGTGGTTTTTTCCACCAGTGACATTTTGAAAGGACATTATTGCAGTTTTTACGCATTATAGCCGCAGTTATGCAGAGAAAAAAACAGGCTGTACCGGGGTTTTTGGGGTCCCAAAGACACTTTTTGCGTCGCATAAATTCCTCGACTGTAGTTACGTGTGCTGGTCTAAGTCTACCCGCCCCTTCCGAATAGTTTACTCTGCGAAGACTAATAGAAATTGGGTCTTTTGCTCCAAATTCATCATTAGATCCCATCAAATCTTCAATTTTTTGCAGCAATAGATCGGGTGAAAATTGTTCTGCAGGCATTAGCGTAGTGTTAACAGGAAAATTTAAATTTTCAGACAAAACGCATGCTTGTATATAACACTTTTTGTCTTGGAGAGTAGTTTCAGTAACATCAGAAAATATCGAACGCATGACGTCTAGTAGATGTCCTTGCTTGGCCAAATCCAGGCCTTTTTGGGACATTTTAACTCTGTATTCACGTTCAGAAACACCAAAACGCTTATTAGTTCTCCAACGATCGTGTAATATTTCGTAGTAACCGTCTGGTTGTGTGCTGGACTGTGGTTCATTTACCGCATGCGTAGACTGACCTGATATATCCCGGTTTATCTCGTTAGGGTGGTACCGGCTTACGTGACGTTTGACGACCCAGGCGTATTTGGAGGAAAAGTCGCAGTAGGGACAGGTGTGACAAGGACGATCGGAATGCACACGGCTGACGTGGCGCTGCAAGTTACGAGCCGTTCCGTACATTTTAGCACAGTGGCAGCATCGAAATGTCCTGAAAATAAGAAAAACTGTACTTTTTATTATAGGTGGGCGCGGAGTGTGTGTGTCATGGAGATCGTTTGGTGTGCAGGGGCAGTAGCTTGCTGTCTTTTTGCCCCCGGGCCACTTCGCTATTTGTGGTCAGTACGAAGACGTGTCCTGTGGATTTGGTCAGACTTCTGCCCAACCTGCAGTCGGTCAGAGTAGTGGAGGATCCAGTTTTTTGCACCTGCTTGCAAAAAACCGAAGGGGCTTGCCGTCTTGGCATCATTGGGTGCTCAGACCTAAGTTTAGTTTGGTAAGGAAATTTGAGGTTACCAAGGAGTAGACATTTTAGAAACTTGACCTAATCTAACCACAGCACGATCGCATGTTTTAGTATAATACATACGTGTTCTAATGGTGTAGTTTTAGTAAAACATTTTGCCGTTACATAATCTAAGAGAATTTATAATTATTTCCCAGTCAGATTTAGCCTGTTACAGTGAAAATGTATCAGTTATGTACTGAAACTTCTATTTTATGTTTTAGCTCAAGCTCACAAAGCCGTGCCAGTTTGGCGGTTGGAATTGTAGTGGGTGTGGCTGCGGTGTGCGGGTTGTTTGGTCTAGCCGTGTGGTGGATCAAACGTGTGAAGAAAATACGACAAGATGCGAAACAAGATCGGTTACGTCGGGAACGGTATAGTTTTCAGTGTGTGAAGATTTTAAAAAGTTTGAAGTTTAAAATCGCTAATTGAAGAATTTGGAATGTTTGAACTTAAAAATTGTTAATTGAATTAATAATACAAGTTTGAAACTAGAAAAAGTAATCTTCACTTTGATTTTGCAAATTTATAGTGTGTAAAAAGTTACTTTGATTTTGCAAATTTATAGTGTGTAAAAAGTGAAATCGCTAATTTGGAACTTTAACATTTCACTTTCACAAATTCACAACTTTGAAATTTTGATTTTAGAAGACGCCGTGGTGATGTTGGTCGACCACGCCCCCCTCCACGCTATAATCTTCGCTCTCGTTATGTTTAGACTGAGACGCGAGTGGCACAGCCGGTTGGAACGTCGCTCCACCCTACCTCCTAGTCAGCAACCTCTCCCACCACCCCTGGGTCATCAGGACACGGATATAGTGTAATGTGTGCATGCTGTTTGGTCTGTGTTTGGTGTAAAGTGGTGTATTTGCATGTGCATAATTGTCAGTGCTTGCAGGGGGTGGTGGGAGAGGGAGTTTTGACCAACGTATGATTTTTAATCGTTTTCGCGTGAAAACGATTATATACTTGCATAAACACGCTTAGCATGCGCACTGACGATTATTAGTGGTGCATTATATAGTTTTATTATAAAGCGGGTGTTTTATTTTTGGATGACTGAGTGAAACTAAAGTTTTAAATGAATGAGTGGTACGTTTAAAAACAACTTTTTTAAAAAGTTTCAGTACGTATTTTGGGTTTGAAACAGAACTTTGCATTATATTTTTCAAAGTCGCGAGGTTTTTTCGAAGTGAGAGTTACTATGTGAAAAGTTCTGTCTGTCTATGCATTACCTACTGTACATACGGGTACCTATACTATAGTTTTTATCAGTAGATATAGAAATTTTTACTAGCGTGCTTGCAAGCATGCTGCGACACATTAAAATATGATAGTTTTCAAAAACTAAAAATTAAATATTTTACCGGTTATTTTATTTTTGGTGTACATAATAACTGTAATAATGTTAAACTGGGTTTTTAACTTGTTATTTTAACTTTTGCTCTCATTTAAAACCGATAGTTCGACGAAAATAACTAAAAACTTTATTATTGGTTTTACGTAATTTTTTTCATTCCATAAAAATGCTTTAATTAATATTTTATATGAGTAATTATGTATATATTTCAATAAAATATTTTAACTTAGCTTTGGTCTGGGTCGGTATCGCTTTTCTGGAGTCGTTGATCGTCCTGCTGATCCATTGAATAAGAATATATTTAATAATAGTAATATTAGACTAAGAATTAGTTAGAGTCAGTTAGCCTTGGTAATAAACATGGAATAACGCACCAAGGGATAACATAGAATAAGTACTCAGGAGAAGAACTTGGGGCCAGAGGAAATGCCCAACCGACCGCTCTCGGTGGCGGAACTATAAGACTGGTTGGTTGCTCAAATTTGCCCGACGCTGGTCAAACGACCGGCGTCCGATTTTAACTTATGATAGGCCAAACTTCATTGTGTAGGCAAAACTAGAAGCTAACCATCTGTAAATTCATGAATTTCGGCATCTAATTTATGACAATATGTTGCATAATCCACGCTTAATTTGATACAATTTTATCGCTGCTTTTGTTTGGTCAACGCTGGTCACGCTGACCAGCGTCCGATTTTAACTTAAGCAATACATCAGTTCTTTATTTCCATGGGAACAGAAGCTAAACCATTTATGCTGTTTATTTGCATTTCGGGTACGTAATACATGACATATTGCATACTCACCAATTGTATTGTCGTTTCGAAACTAACCTATTTGTCATTACTCTACTATTTATCTACACAAACCGCCGCCTCCAAATTTTTATTTCCGTCACACTCCAACCAAAACAGTGATTAATGACCACTTTTACGGTCATACTTTTCACCCGTAAACTATGCGTACACAAAACTCGACCAATTAAATCTACTAAACACTTCACATTAAGTACGTATTCACAGACCACAAAAAAGTCCTCAGACTAATCTGAGGCATTTTACACATATTACGTACACGATAGGTTATCCTCTGGCCACCCAAGCCAAACCCAGGCCTTACGTAACTAGACAACCCCGCCCAAGGCCAACCTCTCAGGCTGGCCAACCATATGAAATACACATGGCCAGCCTTATGAATACGTGTAAATCCCTACCCCAAAGTGGCACCCTTTCATCAAATGTGATTAGGATTAAGGTACAACTAGGATTAGTCCCCAACATATGGGGCTTAGAAACAGTTGGTCCCCAACATATTGTGATTATGATTATGGTACAACTAGGATTAGTCCCCAACATACATCGGACTAAGTACACCCCACCCCAAAAAAAAAAGGGAAAAAAAAACACCAACCCCAAAAAAGGAAAAAACAACCACCCCAAACAAAAAGGGGAAAAAGAACTAACACCCCCCAAAAAAGGGATTGACAGCAATCGGTCCCAGACATAAAAAGGATCAAGCAAATTCTAACCTCAACATACGGAGATTAAGAAGCGGGGATTAAGGTATTTGGTCCCAACAAATTACGATCAGGGCCTTTCAGTCCGCAACATAAGAAGGATTTTTGTTCCCCAACAAGATGGGATTAAAGGGAAACCCCAGTACTGGCTATGGACAAACCTGGATAAAGGATAAACCTGGATAAAGGATAAACCCGGATAAAGGATAAACCCGGATACAGGATAAACCCGGATAAAGGATAAACCTGGATAAAGGATAAACCCGGATACAGGATAAACCCGGATAAAGGATAAACCCGGACAAAGGATAAACCCGGATAAAGGATAAACCCGGATAAAGGATAAACCCGGACAAAGGATAAACCCGGATAAAGGATAAACCCGGATAATGGATAAACCCGGATAAACCCGTCCCCAAAAAAACCGGCCCTGAAAAACTCACCCTATACTACTCATGTCTGAAATGTCATTGGTCAAACAGTTAAACTAATTTGCATATCAACGCCAATTGGACACTGGAAATATCTAGTGTCCATTTGTAGTTTGCAAGATGTAACAAAAGGGGGGCTGGTCGGCAGACAACTAAGACATTATCAAAATAGTTGGATTAAATTTTTTGTTACAATAATTATATTCTTGTTTGTTTATTTTCAGGTAAAACGCTTGATTAACAGCGATCGCTAGAACAGACTTTTCTGGCTCAAAATCAGTACAACTTGATTCGGCACCCCCCATACGACAAAAAATACAGCAGTTGTCTGGGGGCTAGGAATACACACTAATCATAGGCTAGGCTAGAATAGTTTGTCAGTATTCTTGTTATCGGAGCAAAAACCGATAACAAAGGTTCCTTCTCTAGAAGGAACAAAAACGAACGTGCTTTGTCCGTATGCCCTTTTGAAGTATGAATCGACCCTTACACTACAATTACAACGCAAAGCGCATTTCTGACTCCACGTTTTACCGCTTGCAATGCCTTTGTAACGATTGCTACACTATCTGCACATTCGAAGCGAACCAGAAAACCTAAAATTTCACCAACAGTTGTTTTCCCAACTGACGATAATGTTATACATACTTAGCTTAGCACCATAGTAGCGTCCCTAATAAAGACTAATTCAGTTAAATTAGAAATAGCCAACGTATGTAGAAAACAAAACGTTTATTACACAAAGTAAATATTGGGTTTAAACAAAACAACATAAAACACAAACAATGGAACGTTCAAGAAAAAGCTGATACAAATTACACCGGCGTACAACTGAGTGACTAGCCTATAGTTTGACAGAACCTCAGCAACCGTCTAATGGGAATGAAAATAAAAAAAATCCAGCAAAAACTCACTGATGCAATCATAATATTAAGATTGTTGTACACAGGTGTCTACCAGTAAGCGTCATCAGACTACTATGCACAAGCCATTAGCATACATATAACGGGGTACAAATTTTGTGGCCCCCTGGTCGACCAAAAATACACTAAATTATTATGCAAAATTTTCCCAAAAAAGCGCCACTTTTCTTAATTTTGCTCAAATTTTTGGAACCCCCTCCCCCTAAGCCTCTCGACTTTTTTTTGGTGGGGGGGGGGGCACCCCCCATTCCCCCGTCATACATGTATAGTCAGCAGGGAATGCACCAAAACCCCTAGATAAGGGGTGGACATACTGCAGTTAATGAGATAAGCAATGGCAAAGACCCATCTCATATCACTCCTCCGAATCTATTAATTTAACGTCAACATTCCATCTATTCCGCTTAACACATGGGGAAGTCCGGTACCATAAAGATTTTTGGACTTTGGTACAAGTCAAACAAAAAGAGAGCCAAGGTACAAGGGCACGCAATATAATATGGTCAGTTTTATCAAATTTAGCTATTTTTTACCTAAATTCTGACCAACATTTTCAAAAATCACCATTTTGTAGCTGAAACATGGTTAATTTCGTCAAATTTCGGACTGGGGAAAGGTTGGTTAAAATTAAACAAAGGGCATTCAAAATGTGAATATTACAGCCCCTGTGTTAAAATTTGTCTACGATGGTCAAAATAGTAAACAAAAATGCCCAACTAATTACCAATCGGATAAATTATCCCCGGAATACCCCACCAAACCCCTTTACACATGCTCCGAGTATACATCTGCTGAAAATACCAATGAAACTAACAATAATTCTTACAATGAAACACAATTATGCTGAATGCACAACAAGTATATATTTTTTGCATAGCCTATATCTCTATTATATATTTAGAAACTGCACATACTCTAAAATAGTTTACTGATAAAGCCACCGGCAATATATAAGCTACCCAAAAACGTGAGCCTGTCAACTTGTGATGCATTTAACTAAAGTCTGACCAAAAAAATGCTGGACCCTGAGACAATAATAAACACGCGATTTCATTACGAAAAGAACGACTTGCAAGCATCAAGAGTACACCGAGTAGTCAGAAAAATCAGGCCACCTGTTTTGTCTCAGGGTTCAGCAATTTCTGGTCAGACTTTAGACACTGACTATTGAGTGTTCTAAACATCTTGCTCGTCGATATACTTGTTGATATCAGACACCATACCGGACAGCTTTTTCCACTGCTCCAGAGATAGAGAAACTCCTGCAACACCAAGTCAAATAAAAAGTTAAAACTTTCCAAAAAACTTAGAATAAGCTAGAGTAGAAATCTGCGTTTTCGACTACAGCGCTTCCATTCACCTAGTCTTTGCTTTTCTTTTTATTTCAACAGCGTACGGAATAAGTTGGGTGCACGCTGCAGCGTGCAGAAATAAGCCAGCTATACGTACGCCATATTGCCATAGATGCACATAGGGGGGTATCCACCACCCCCCTGAGGGGAGTCGGCACCGCCCCCCTGAGACATCCGGCACGCCCCCTCAACCCCCCCCTCTGATGGCCAAGAAAGTACCCCAAAAATGCGTAAAAAAGTGACTAATTGCAAAAAAATTTCGCCTGCGGCCAAAAAAGTACCCCAAAAATGAGTTGAAAATCGAAAAATTCTGAAAAATTTTCGGCTGTCACCGAAAAATGGCCAAAACTAGGGACCACCCCCCCTTCCGCCAGGGGTCGGGCAGCCCCCCTCGCATACATGTAACGGGGTCAAAATTTTGGGGGGGGCTCTCCGGCCAAATTTTGGGTACCCTCCCCCCCCCCCCAGATTGACCAAAAATACCCTAAATTTTGCAAAATTTTCTAAAAATTTCGCCAAAAAGTGCCATTTCTTCTAAATTTTGCCCAACTTTCGGGGACCCTACCCCCCGGGTCCTCGATTTTGGGGGGGACCCCCCTCATACATGTCATACATGTATGCCCCCTCGCCGATTCCCCCCGTGCATCTCTGATTGCAACCATAGTTGTGTGTTCACTTCAAATTTGTGTCTTTGTGCACCTTCATTCGGGATGTCAGACCCCCATAAAATAATGACTAAAAAATATGCCAGATTATATAAATACCTTTTTTGGTTGGCTTCAATTCGCCAGAGTCGCGATCTTCGTAGAATTCCCTTAAGTCCACCCGTAATTTTCCCTTGAATTCGCTCACACTGACAAAGCGACGAGATCCTAGCTGAAATAATATATACATATCTACTTGAGTCTCGCGTCTGTAAACTTTTCCGATCACCATAAAGCCCGGTTCATACTTGTCCTTAAGGACGTAAGGACAGGGACAAGGACAAATTTCGATCAACTGCAGTGACGAATTTACCAAAGCATTTGTGCTAATTTTTTGCATACGATCTGGATGTGACCCAGACTTGCCTCAAGGGAAATATCAACTCTATTGGTTTGGTAGTTTTCTTGGAATCGCTCAAGGACAAAACGATAGGGACAAGGACAAGGACGAGTATGAACCGGGCTTAAGGGGCAGGGTTTCAGATAACCAGACAAGTGGTACTCCCTTTCCTTTCCATTAAATTCAGTATAATCAATCACATGTATGCGCTTTTAGAACTGCTTCTATTTTTTTATTTCTTAGTTGGTATACTGTACTTTTTGTTATTTGCTGTTCTTCTTACTAAATATTTATACATATAATAGTGGCGCGGGGAAAAAACCCTATTTTCAACTTTTCGGGTCCTCCTGTGCTCCACATAAATCGGATCCATTAATGCTCGCGGCTGTCATAACGGCCATCTTTCGCCTAACTGTTGCACTAATAAAATGGATTCTAACTACTGACGTTACTGAGTAATGAGTCTCGAAACCTCCGGGAAAAAAACCATATGCGGGAAAAAAACCCTAATGCGGGGAAAAAAACCTATCACTTTTTCTGGTTGTTCTATTAGCAGTGAGTATAAACATAATTTCATCGTGTTCTACAACTCTTAGGCTGCAGTATGGACTAAAAAACCCGTTCCTCCGACGCCCATGTGACTCACAATGATTCTTCAAAAATCGACCCTTTTTGGCAGAAATGACTTCTGCCCAAATATGCATTTTTCCGTATTTAAAAGCATTAAAAACAGTTTGCGCTCATTACGTTAGAAACGGTGGAAAAACACCGCCCGCGTCTATCATTCTTGGATTTAAGTAGTATATACGCAGCAGCTAAAACCTAAATATTGCAAAAAATGCCAAATTTTGGTGAAACATCACCAAAACAGCTTTCGTAAGTGGTGTCGGGGTATGGGCCAAAACGACAAAAAACGACGTTTTGCGGCCGAATAAACGGTTTCAATGAAGTCTACGCATGTTTTTAGCCCAAATGAACTAACCGTTGTAGTAACAATGGATGAGTTTAGCCAAAAATTGTCACCAAACAAAATATGGTTTTTTCCCCGCAATAAGGTTTTTTTCCCGCACAAACTTTGAACAGTCACAGGTCAGCCACAACGTTTTTCAGTATTTTTGAGCCTTAGAAGTATAGAGGACAGGTAACTCTCTTGAAAAATGCAAACGGCGTTCGCCAAAAGTGTTTTTGTGAAAAATTATGACAAGTCAAAAATTTGGAAAATTTTGTCACTTCGAAATTTTTCAACATGCGAAATTTTGATATTTCATAAAAAATGCTACAGGCCTCAGAACTGTACAAAAATTGGTGTGGTAAGTCAGTTTGGGATGCGCTTTCCACCTGCATGCTCAAAAAGGGCCTATGTCTAAAGGTTCGGCCAGGAAGCACTAGGGTTTTTTACCCCGCAAAACGCGTAGGGTTTTTTTCCCACACCGCTACTGGTATATATTATATTATAGTCTGTTAGCGTTAATAAATTCATTTATTTTCTTCTTAATGACATGTAGTGTAGAGTAAATGCAGACCATGAGAATGGTGCTAAGCAGCGGCGTAGCCAGACGTGCGATTCATAACATGGGCAAGACCCGGGATTTTCCCGGGTGGACCGCGCGACCGCGCAGCCAGACGTGCGATTCATAACATGGGCAAGACCCGGGATTTTCCCGGGTGGACCGCGCGACCGCGCAGCGAAAAGAGTTGGACCGCGCAGCCCGAGCGAAGCGAGGGCTGCTCGTTGCGATGTGATGACCGCGCACAAGAGTAGCAAGAAAGTTTAATCAAATTCCGAAGAGTAGGATCCGGCCTAAATTGACTACACGCAGTCCGAATTGGCTGCGTAGAAGTAACTGACTGCGCAGTCCAAGCGGCTTGTCTAGAACTGACTGCGCAGTCCAAGCGGCTTGTCTAGAACTGACTGCGCAGTCCAAGCTGCTTGCGTAAACTTAACTGATTATGCAGTCCAAGTCCAGTCCTGATTATCCAATTTCACGACCGTCGACTAGAAAAAATTTCTAATATACACGCAAGTCTTAACTTGACCAAATTTGACATAAGTAAAAAAATTCGGATTTTTTTCTTGAGGGCTCCTGCCCCTGCAAAATAACACCTGCAACTCAGTACCTTAGTGTTGTTTGTTTTATGTGCTTCAACTTTCGCTTTGGTCTGCCAAAATTTATGCTTTTTGGACAATATAAATATCCGCTATTTTTTGCAAAATTTTTATGTTAACATTGCGAAAAAGTGCATTTTAACACCTTACAAAAAATACAAAAGTCATCCCCCCCGAAGTTTCGCTGGGCACGCCAATGCTGTAGGGAAACAGACAAACAAGATGCAATGGTTTAGTGCACTTATGCCGATTCCACTTCTGCCGACTCTTTTATTTTGCCGCTATTTGTTTAGCAAAACTCTCGAAAGGGGAAATCTGCCTACAAGGAAAAACTCAAAAGTGGACTTCTGCCGAAAATTAATCTGTGCAAAACTCAAAAGTGGAGTTCTGCCGAAAATTAATCCGTTGAAAACTCAAAAGCGGATTCCTGCTGAAAATTAACCTGTGCAAAACTCAAAAGCTGATCTCTGCCGAAAAAATAATCTGTGCAAAACTCAAAAAGTGGATCTCAGCCTAATTTAATTTTTTCGAAACTGAAAAGTGAATTTCTGCCTAAAATTACTCTGACAAAAATGAGCAAAATTCATTTGTCGAATTATGTGTGCGTACTTAAGGGGGCGCTCCGGGAATCGGGGGTTACATCGAAAATTGGCAAAAAATTTGGCAAATGTCAAACTATACTATACATATATGTAGTATGGCACAAAAGAACACTGGAGGCAAACTTTCAAATCACGTGATCATGTCACGTGACTCCCAGAGCACCAAACGTGAGTGAAGTTTCGGCAAACGATAACTCTGCTTATACTTTGCGTATAGTCACACTTTATATAGCTTTATGTAGCTTATGTGCTTCTCTAGTTGAACATTATTTTGGTTTTTAATATTTATGTCGGGTTTGGATAAAAAATGTCATTATGTGTTTTCGAAGTCGAACTCTGAGCAATAAAATTCATATAAAAAAATTTCTAAAACTAAAAAATTGTTCAACTGTGCAGAGCCTACGGCTATAATTGTGCAAAATGTTGTAGAAAAATATCTTACCAGCATTTTATAATCGAATGCCGAAAAATTGGTTTTGTATTCACACAGCCTATATTTGAGTCTGCTGCTTCTGAAAATGGTTTCTTGTGCGATTTTTTTGCGCAGAACGCAATAAAATAGTTTTAATTTTTCATTACAACTAATAAAATCTACGTATCGACTGTTTGGAAAACCTCAAAGAGCGTTGATGCTTACTTGCTGAATTTGTGTAAAAGTCGAATAAAATCAGTAAATTGTCCAATTTTTTACAGTTTTTTTGCAATAGAGATATGCACGTCAAAACATCAGAAATAGTACTTTGGGCAACTTTCCTTCAAGAATGATAGGTCATTTTGGCTGTTTTTGAAAAATACGACCCAAATCCTTGATTCCCGGAGCGCCCCCTTAAGTTTAGTTAACTGGTAAATACTGAAATTATTCATCCAGTTACATGACAAGTACAACAAGTTAAACAGATTTAATTGACCTTATATA